>JAPKLX010000315.1:152613-174750 GCA_026898415.1 Leonotis leonurus
GCTTCAGCCAGAGAGTTATTTCTACCTCGGCTTCAGCCAGAGAGTTATTTCTACCTCGGCTACAGCCAGAGAGTCACTTCTACCTCGGCTACAGCCAGAGAGTTACTTTTACCTCGGCTTCAGCCAGAGAGTTATTTCTACCTCGGCTTCAGCCAGAGAGTTACTTTTACCTCGGCTTCAGCCAGAGAGTTACTTTTACCTCGGCTTCAGCCGGAGAGTTACTTCTACCTCGGCCTCAGCCAGAGCTTCACTTCGACTTCGGCAACTACAAGATCTCCACTTCGATGCCAGATCTTCACTTCGTCCGAAACACACCCACCTCGTCAAGATCTCCACCTCGGTGCCGATCTTCTCTTGAGGGGGGGATGTGATATGATATGGCCCATCAATAAGGCCCAATGCCCAGAAGCAGCTCGACGGCCCAACACCTCGGCCCATCAAGAGCAGCTCGGCCGGCCCAATAGCACGGCCCACTTACTATAAATAGCCATAAACCGCCTCTCTCATCTATAAATACTAGATGATAGTTAAATTAAAGGGGGGACAATCACTCTCTGTAATCTATATTTCAGCTCTCATCTAATTCATAATAAAAGAGTTCTCCTCTCCGTGGACGTAGACTTCATTAAAAGTCGAACCACGTAAACCTCGTCTCGTTTACTTTCAAATCATCGTGCAAATCTCACTTCGAAAATCGGCGATCGATCAAATAGTAAACTTATTGTCCAAAGATAACAAAATAAACTAGCATATATATTCAAAGCATTGTGTAATGCAGGAACCAACAAAATATATTGTCCAAAGATAACAAAAGAAACAAAAATATCAAAAAGCTTGCTTTGAAATAGTAGGAAGATTGTCGAAAGAGCATCCCGTGATGCACAAACCAACACGCGAATCGTTCAAAGATTCTTGTCAGAAAAGGGTGAGTCCAAACTCTCAACGAAGTAACGCGAACCTTTGCCAACACGAATCCTTACCTTTTTCACCCAAGATTCCTTCACACCGTACTCCTTCATAATCCACGCATCGATTAGGCCATTTCTTTTTTCATTAACACAACACACCCAAAGGCATCCCTTGATCTCACTCAACCATATAAAACCATATAAAGGCAAATTCACGAAAGAGCATCCCGTGATGCATAAGCCAACATGTAGGCGAATCATTCAAAGTTTCTTGTCGGGAAAGGGTGAGTCCAAACTCTCAACATAGTGACTTATCGTTTATAAGCAGGAAACCTAACCTTTTTCACCCAAGGCTCCTTCACACAGTACTCCTTCATAATCCACGCGTTGATTAGGTCTTTGCGTTTATCATTAGCACAACACACGCAAAAGCATCCCTTGATCTCACTCAATCATATGGCCACCTCCGGTTTGAATGGTAACTCAATCATTCCAAACACCTCACTACTCACGTCAAAGGTTTGGATATATTTGCCACTCTCCACAAGCCAATGAATTTTTCCGTTTGCGAATCTCCCATGTCTATACCGACACAAATCAGCCTGGTACACTACCTCTACTCTTTTCCATATATTCGTGTTGGAGTTATAAATTTTCCCTACTTCCCTATTGTAGTATGCATAATAGTAGTTGTAGTATGCCTGAACCGCAAACACTTTGTAAGCACCACTCTTTTTATCCCAACCGAACCCACATACAAGTATTTCCTTGTCTATTTTGGGTAGCAATATATATCATATTAAAACTATTAGTATCTTGCAATATATATCCAAGATATAGCAAAACAACTAGAAAGAAGAGATCAGATCATGTAATAATTGGAAAGGAGAGTAAAATTAATGCAGCAGAAGTAGCAGAGAATGTATTAATTTGTTAATAATCAAATGTAGTTACATGTCTGAGGTGGTCCGGCAGATTTTCAGCCTTCAATTTACGGCACCCACGGATGATCAATTGCTCGATCTTCGGTAATGCACCCTCCTCAACATCTAGTTCAGTCATCTCCCACATATCTTTCAGATAGAGCACTTTGAGCTTTGGAAATCCGCCTCGCGAGATCACCATTTTCTCAATTTTGTTTTCAAAATCCAGTTTCAGATAGCACAATTCCGGCAGCCTCTTGAGTACCGGAATGGGGTTTTCGGTGAACTCCATATCTTTCAAAGTCAAGCAAGAAAGGTTCGGAGGGAAATCAGCCGGAAACGCCATCTCATGGTTACCATTCAATCTAAGTCGAGTGATGCGAAGCAGAGAGCATAAAGCTGGACCCTCTATATTTCCATATATACTGAGGCTTAGATCCACAAGATTATGCAGCGTAGCTAGATATGTGAAGAGGACGCTACCAATTCTCGCATCAGTCAAAAAAATTCCTAGCTCAGAAACATCACTCAGTCCTTTTAACTTCTCGATATCCGATTCGTTATCCACCCAGAGCATGTTCACAGTCTGAAGGTTCGTCGTATATCCTTGAGGCACCTCAAGCTTGCATCTATCTATATAAATATGGCGCAGCCTAGCCATTTTGGTAATAACACTTTTCTCAATTGTTATGGTTGTACAGTAACAACTTATGTGAAGAACCTCGAGGTTTTCAAGCTTCGACCATGACCTTGGAAGAATGAAAGATAAGCCCGTATAGAATGTAATATTGATGTACCTCAATCCAGTCAGCATGACAATTGCCTTGGAGAATACTCGATGATCTGCTTCGACGTTAAGGACTCTGAGAAGCTCAAAGCTCTTCCAATAAGATGATGACCCATCATCCCAATGAAGGCCATCACTCTCTGAATGGAATATAAGAGAGCGGAGATATTTGTTTGGACCGGTGGAGTAAACAAAGCCTGCTCTTTCACTATATATGACACGGTGTCGAGGCTTATCTAACGTTTGATGAGAGAAGCTTCCAACCTCTCTTACAACCTCAAAGTCTATCTCTTCCTTCGCCTTCTTTATCGACAAGTCACGAAGAAGATCGTGCATACGGCAGGCTTTAACCCTACCATCTTTTCGACTCATCTTCTCCACTTTAACCATGTTTCGACTGATCAACTCATTTAAATAATCTCTTGCTACATCCTCCATCTTTTCGCCTTCTCCCACTACTCCTTGACGCACCAAGCCTTGTGCAACCAATATATGTACCAAGTCCTCCACTATCATGCTAGCGTCCTCCTTAAAGAAGCCAAGAAACAAGAAGCATGCCTTTAATGGTGGTGGTAGACTCTGGTAACTCAATTCTAATACTTCTGATATATCACAGATCTCTCCACCTCTATCCGAATGGTGCTTCATTTCTCTAAGCACTTTCTCCCATTGGCTCTTAGACATTTCCTTTTTGGCTAATAGTCCTCCTACCACGGTGATCGCCAATGGTAGCCCTCCACACTTTTTCAAGATCTCTTCCCCAATATTCTTCAATTCTTGTGTGTATCTGTCAATATTGGCACCACCAAATACTTCTCTCAAGAATAATTCTTGGCTTTGATTGTCATCCAAGAATTTCATGTCATGTACATATCCACTCTTCAGTGTCATCACTTGATTGCGACTTGTAAGCAACAATCTGCTACCATTATCTGTTATATTCAAGACATGGATATTATAATCTCTTCCTTTTTTTGTTCTGTTTTTTATGTGATACCTACTGTTTATGGTGATTTTTTTATTTAGAGTTGCTGTTAATATTTACTCAATTCCTAAAACTACCATTAATTAACATTTAAGTTTGTTTATCTAATTTAGAAATAAAAAGAAATCATTTTATTACGTTTAATTATAATAATCAGTAATTTTTTATTTAATAATTAGTATTCTCCTAAGCTTTCATATCTCTAGCAAACTAGACTTACATGTGTTTCACTATAATATCAAATCTAATAATGTTTTCACTCTTATTGTTCATTAGCAAGTAGTAAAGATCTAGAGACATTGAGAAATATCGATGCAAAAGATGCAATTCTTGAAAACTAAGTATAAATATTTTCTTTGAAACGAGGGTTAAAAACACTTGTACGCTTTAGTTCATCCCTTTTTTTAGAGAGAAAATATAGAAAAGTCAAAAAAAATAGTAAAAGACAAGTAATATCCACCAACATAACATTATTAAAATTATAATCAATTCTCTGTTTTTAAAATACTTTTTTTATCATTATTATTTACAACTATTCAATTTATTACCCTCATCCCCTCCTACCTAGAGATATCTAGAAATGACAATGGGCTTGGGTTGGATCAAGTTTCCTTATACCCAAATCCAGCCCATGATATTAGTGATAGGCCCAAACTCGGCACATGGCCTGATCGGGCCTGGAATTCAACATCAGTATAATAATATTTAAATCTAGTCATTTTTATATTTGTGTACTAAAATATTCTTATAGTTATTTTTTGTAATTAGAAGAATTAAAAATTGTATTGAATCATATCATTCATAGGCAATAGGCAATATTCAATTTTATGTAATTATTCACATTCAGTCAAGAGATTTCTACGGGTGCAAAATCGATGAATATTTTCCACGTTAGAAACTAGAAATATAGAAAAAATATATATACCTTCATTAGGGAAAGTGTTGCTTAAGGATTCCCAGTGAGTGGCTTCCCAGACGTCGTCGAGAATTATGAAATATCGTTTTCCGGCGAGGAGGTTTTGAAGCTCTTCCTTGAGATTGTCTATGCAGCTTAGGTTGTCTTCCACAGATTCCAAAAGCTTGAGTCTTTCATGGGAGATTTCCAGCTTCACCAATATTTGTTTCATTATATCTTTGGGTTTGAATTCACTCGAAACAACCACCCACGCTCGAAAATCAAACTGCTTAGCAACATCGCTGTGGTTGTATATCTTGCTAGCGAGGGTTGATTTCCCCATTCCTCCCATTCCCAGTATGCCGGCAACGGAAAGCCCTTCGCTCTTGTCAAGGATTGCTTCTCTGAGAATCACTTTCACGTCTTTTTCCAAGCCCACCACCGGTTCGTAGTTTTGCCGATAGTTGATTCTTCGTCGTGACTCAATTTCTTCCAACTTTGATCTTGATACCACTCCCTGTTGATCGCCAATAGCTTGAATACCGTACACCCTTCGGCTATCCTCTATATCCTTGAGCCTTCTCCGGATGGACTCGATCTGTTTCCCGACCTTGTTGAGATGGTAGAGATGGTCGGGGAACCGAGTGTACCTCGCGAGTTTCCCTTTGTACTGGACATTGAGAACAAACATCTCGATAGCATCTTCGGCATCATGAGCCACCTTTCTGATATCGGATATCCAGTTGCGTATGCTCTCGCTCTCGCTCTGCTTCTTCGTCGCGTCGTCCAGGAAGCACTGCATTCTTTTTAGCTCGTCTCTCAACCACTCCACCTCTCCCCTCACGCCTTTGAGGAAAAAGGCCTTTTGGATCAACAAATTGCCCAGGGTCTCCACAGCAAATGATACCGCTGTCTCCGCCATTTCTGTACTTATTATGTTCTCTATAAACAAAGAAGATAGAACAAAGAATAAACCTGGAGATGAAAAGAGTTTAAGAAAGTGAAGTGTTGAATTTGAAAAAACTAGGAGGGAAGTATTTTAAAACAAATTTTTCCCCTTGTTAGAAAATACTTTTAGCGCACTGAGTGAAGCAAAATAGCAACAGTACATTAAGATGAGCCAAAGTGCCAAACAGTGCATTTAAAATAGATGATAATCATTAAAGTAAATTTATGTAAAAATTAAATAGTATATATACTATGTATAGATTTTTAAAAACATAATATTTTTCTAACATGTATAATTCCAAATTGAATTTTGTATTTCTATAATTGAAGTGTATATTTAGACACATAATTAAGATTTCAATAAATTTATAGTGGGTCTCATGTTAGATCAACAATATATATCGTATCTGGATCTCAAAAATAAAATCCAAATCTAGACAAAAAATTTAAATGTTAAATTCGAATCAATCCAAATCCGTCAGGTGCAAACTATGTATAATCCATATCCTTAAAAATTGATCTAGACATCAAATTTTGACCGGGTCTTAGATTTACTGTCATTCCTAACACTGGGCAACACTTGAAAGATTTTCTTATATTTGGAAGTATGGAACTTGCTATTGAGTGCAATTTAACAGATTCTTATAAGATATTTAAGGTTCCGCTGCATAAATCCTTGTGGTTTACATACTGCTATTGCATCTTCATCTTTATATATTAGAAATGAACATTTAAAGTCAGAGTTCGTATTTAGAAAGGAAAATACCTTTTCTTTATTTATCTTCTTATCTTTGCCTCTGGATCGATCCAACTCTTTGTTTTCCAGCTTAACTTTACTCTTCTCAATTTCCAAGATTTATAGTGTTTTCAAGGTAGATTTTGAATCTTTCAACCCAAAATAATTAAAATTGGAAGAGTTTTTAACACTAATATATATATACATAAAGCTAGCTACGTAGACTAAAAGTCAATTTATGAAGTTAATTTATTGGGTAGGTGGTGAAATATAAGATATTTAATCTTAATAAACATAGTGGAACAGTACACGCTTACCAATTAGAACCATGAGGAGAATATAGGATAAAATATAACAGAAGCCATGAGGAGGTGACAATAATGCAGACATGACTTGCAATTATTATTAAAATAAAAGGAGAATTTATAATATGTTATTTAATACTTGTGATTATTCTTTGTGTTTTCATTTATAGTGAAGAAGTTTACATGATAATTATGTTTTTATTTGATTTTTATATGTTATCATGAAAATTCCAACTTATTGATTGGGTTCTTTTTTTATTATCAAAACTAACTTCCCCCAAATAGAATATGTTTGAGCCTATTCTCGAAATAACACAGAGGTATATGAATCACCACCAATTAAATTATAGTTAATTTTAACTAATTAATTAAATTTTACTCCCTACGTCCCAATAAGGATGACAGAAAACTTTTGGGCACGGTTATTAGAGCTGTCAAAGTGACCGGGCTGGGCTGGCCCGGCCTAGCCCACCGGGTTAGAGTTAAATAACGGGTCGAACATGCACTCAATCGGAGCTACTCCCCTCTCACGACCCTATGCATCAGATCACAATTTAGTTGTGTCATTGAAACATGTGTATATGAATTAAAATTGTACCACATAATTATACTTATTATTTAAAGTATATTATTACATTTTTCTCAGCTCGTTGCATGACCGACTTGGACCCTCCCCTATGCTTGATAGGACCAGTACCCGGTCCCTGAGGCTCAGACATCCGGTTGCGCCTCGCTGCCTGGGATTTGGCCACAACATCATCCCGGGACCAGTAAGCGACCAACCCATCCACACATCATCAGTCCACCACCCAGGCTTCCCACCTCTGGGTGGCGGATCATTCCTCCTCCTCTTAATCCCGCAGATAAAATCCTTATATCTCTCCCGGATCTTATCATACCATAGCTCCCGAATCTTGGCATCGAGTGCCGGTTCCCAAGTAAATTTTTTCTAGCATTGAAAATGTATGTTAGAAATTGTAGTTATAAGTTATAATTAAGAATGAATTTGAAAGTTCTAGTAAATTTTCGAACCTTAAACTCCTCCCAATATCGCTGTCTCACGTCCTCAGACGTGAACTTCCAATTATATCTAGTCGGGTTGGGAACTATCTTAAATAGTTCCCAAATGTAATCTGCCGGGTCGGCATGCGGGTAAAATCCCCTGCATAAGTAATTTTAGATTGATTTATGTTAGATTTTTGAATAACTAATTAAATAATTGTCAAAATTGAAGATGTGATTGCATTTACGTACCCCAGCTCACTCATAGATAGAACAAAGTCACATGTGGGTCTACGCTCTCTCTGACCATCAGTGTCAGAGCCAGAAGACGGACCGCCTATGTGTATGCCACCAATATGGTGGCTCAGACCGCCGGTCCCGGACTCATATCCAGACGATGAGCCCGGGGAACTACCCCGTCCAACGGATAGCTGTGATCGGCGTGAACCCCTACCACGAGGAGTCCCCACATCATCTCGTGGTGAACCGCGCCGACTGTAAGACATCTATTATGTTGAAAATAAATAAATAAATAAATAAGATTCATGAACTCGTCAAGCCCAGCAAGGAAGTGCGGATTAAATCCCCCGTTCGGAAGTAAACGCAGATACATCCAATCTCGACTCATTTTTATAACCCTGATTAATATTAATAAGTATTTCCATAGTAAAAATGAAGTTGAATTAGTTACGGAGAGGGCAAGAATATATTAGTGGTCTATTAAATGAGACATTAATTTGAATGAAGATTGCACATGTGTAAACATAGACTCACTTAGGAAAGTGTTATGATCAAGTTGAATTATTTGAAGTTAAATAGAGGAAGAGAATTATAAGTTGATCTGGAGTAGAATAGTGGACGACATTAGAGGACGAGAATTATGAAAATTATGGTCCCAGGTTGAGAATTATGGTTTGCCGGCGAATATTATAAGTTCATTTGCAATTGATTGCATTTGGTTATTTTCGGTCATTTAATTTGGTCAATTTTGGAGATTTGCAGTTGATTGCATCCAAATTAATATCCCACATCACTAAATCTAATCAAAACAGCCAGCTGACACAATCATGAAAATATCCCAACATACATTTCATGATCAAAACATTCGTACATAATAATTAAAATATCACAACACATGCATCTCATCAAACCACCACAACATAATATATTTCAAATATTGGGATAAGATCCTTAAGACATAATCAAAATCTATCCCAAAGGGAGAAGATCCTTAAGAAATTAATTATGTCTATCCCAATGTCATAATATATATATATAAATACAACATTAATCTAAATTAAGATAATTAATAATCTTAAACAAACTTGACCTAAACAATTTATTACGTCTAACCAAATATATTTAATTACCTAATTATTTACATTTAATTAACCTAAGTTATTAAATAAGTACATTATTATAATTTAATTACCTTTCACCGAAGTAGAGAGCGCCGGAGCGGCAGAAGGCGGCTCGGAAAGGCTGAGAGAGGAGTCGGGAGGCGACAGGCGTAATTGAAGAAACCCTAATTAAACTAACGCTCAATTAACAAATTAACTAATACTAATTAACAATTTAAACACTAAATTATTTCAATATTCACTTTGGTTAGAGTAATTGAACAATTAAGTAAACATATTTATTAATCTAATTAACTAATTAAATTAAATAATTATCTTTCACCGAAGGAGGCGACACCGAATTAGGGAACCGTCTGGAAGGCAGCAAAACGCGAAAGGCGGGTCCTAAATAAATTTAATTAAAGTAATTAAATTCTAATTAACATAAACTAATTAACAATTAAATTAAACTAATAAACAATCTAAACTATAATTACCATTAAACTATAATTAACATTAAACTATAATTAACATAAACCATTAAACTAATTAGCAATCTAAACTATCTTATATATACTAATTAAATAATTAAACTAACTATCTTATATATACTAATTAACAATCTAAACTAATTAAATAATTAAACTAACTAAATTAATAACTTATTAAACAATTAAATTAATTAATTAAACCTATATTAATTAACATTATAAACTAATTAAATAATTGACTATAAAATTAACTTATTTAAACAATTATAACACTAACCAATTATTCAAACTAATGCTAATTAATTCAAGAAAGCCAATTAAACATAATCAATTATTCAAACTTATAACCCTAGTTAATTCAATCATATTCTTAATTACACATAATTATCAAATTAACTATAAATGGCATTAACTAATTAACAATTAAATTAAAGTAAATAAAGTAATTAAACCTAGATAGCTATATAATATTAATTAACAATATAAACTAATTACATAATTAACAATTAATTAAAATACCTAATTAAACCATAACCTAATTAATTAATCTAATTAAACACTAAACCATAATTAATTAATTAATCTAATTAAACCATAACCTAAATAATTAATCTAATTAACTAATTAAATAATTAAACTAATTAAACAATTAAACTAATTAAACAATTAACACAATATAAACAATAACCTATAGTATTACTTAACAATATAAACAAATTAAACAATTAACTTATTTCAACAATTTAACTAATTAAGTAAATTCATATAATTAACAATCAATTAATACTAATTTAAATAACTAAACTAATTAAATTAAAAACTACTTAAAAATTTAATTAAACTAATTAAATAATGAAACTATTTAATTACACCTATACTAATTAACAAATAATTAACACTAATTTAATTAAACACTCAAACTACAATTATCAAACAATTAACAATTAACACTAATTAAACAATTAACTAAATTTCACAATAATTTAACAATAAACTATAATTAACACTAATTTAATAATTATCAAATAATTAATCAAAATTATCAAATAATTAACAAAATTGAAAAAAATGGAAATAACATAGCTGTGGAGGTGCTGGGCGGCGGCGACAGCGGCGACAGCTGGGCGGCGGCGACAGAAGAGGAGGAAAAGGGGGTGCTTCTCCGGGGACAAAAACGGAGCCAATTAATTACAAAACTGTCGAGATTAAAAGGAGGGGGGAGGGAAATCGAACTAATACACATACCTGGGGTTGCTTTGGCCCGTGGAAGGTTGGAATCGCCGGAATTCGCTTCAAATCGCCGGAGAAGAGACAATGTAGGCGCTAGAGTGTTCTGTTTCGCGAAATACCATTCTGCCCGATAAATAGGGCGGGACGATGGACTGGGCGACGGACCAGTCCGTCGTCCGGTATAAAAATTAATAAAAAAAAAATAAAAAATTCACGACGGACTGGTCGGACGACGGACCAGTCCGTCGTTAACTTTGGCACATACTTACGCGCCAAAAAAATAGTCGCTAGTCCGTCGCCAGTCCGTCGTTAGCAAAATTTGTGATATTTCGTCGCCAGTCCGTCGCCAGAGGACGACGGAATGTCATTCCGTCGTCCATTTCATCACCAGTTTAATGTTTTTTTGTAGTGGTTGATCGACTATTTAATACGATATGTATTGATAATCACGTTAGGGAGAACGTGAAACTCCTACAATTCTCACTATCACGTAAGAATAGCCGTCTTTTAAAGATGTATTTTATGTGACGCCCTAGAAACAATAAACTCTAGCCTTTTATATGAGAAGGATTTAGGAAACAATAAAATAGATGCTACGAAAAATGGGCCTTGAACAAACCCAATTTAAATAAGATTAAAATACTAAGCATAAGGTAATCTAATTAATATAACGCTCAGGCGTTTTTGTGCCTCTACGACCACGTCTCTGGGCAAGGCTTGGCTCGACTTCAATGTGCAAATGTGCCTCATCTTCAATATTGTCAAGTGGTCGGTCTGTTGCACTAATATATGTATCAACTCCCTCCTCCACAGAAGCCACCTTGTCCTCAAGGTGATAATTAGGATACAAATCCTGGAAAGAGGTGAGAGACTCCCATGTGGCGGCGTCGGGCGGAAGGCCCAGCCATTGGATAATAACTTGTTTTTTGGGAACACCCTGGTGGAGGATAGTGCGGAAAGATACGATGAACAATGGAACCAAAACGGGTAAGTCAACATCATCAACTGGGAGGGGGTTGAGGGGAGTAGTCGGGACCCACAAATGGCTTGAGAAATGAGACATGGAACATTGGGTGAATGCGACTATGAGAGGGAAGGGCAGACGGTATGCGACAACACCAATCTTCTCAAGAACATGATACAGTCCGTAATATCGTTTAGCCAATTTAGGAGAGCGTCGACGCGTTACCAAAACCTAACGATAAGGTTGCAATTTTACCCACACAAGATCACTAACAGAAAAAGTCACATCACGGCGATGTTTGCTAGCTTGTTTTTGCATACGATGTTGCGCCGAAGAAAGAAAACATTTAAGATTGGACAATAGTTGATCACGCTCAATCAGTAACGAGTCAAGAGCATCTACGGCTGTAGAGGTAGGAACGTAGCATGGAATTCTAGAGGGATGATGGAGTTAGCTAATGAAGATGTTGGAAGCTTCACTCAAGTTGTTCGAGTCACTGTGTATCCATGCAATAGGCGAAGAAGAAATTGAGTGAAGATGGTAAAAGTTGGACTGTTGGATTGCCTTAGTAATCAAACGGTGGAGATTACCTTTAGGGTTTTTACGTCTTTTATCTTTTAATAATAGAAGCATGGTTATGCTTTTGTAACGTTCTTCTATTTAGAGTTAGTTGAGAATTGTTGACATGTAAAGAGGTGACATATATCACCATGTACGGTTCTTTTGATAATTATGCAATATGAGAGAGAAACATCTTCTTCTTCCTTGAACTATATAGTTTCTTTACAGTTTTCTTGCGATACACACACTATCACACACAATATGAAACTACAAATTTCACATGGTATCAGAGCGAGTAATCGATCCTAGTTATAATCAACATGGCTAAAAACAAGAGAGTTCCATAGAACGTTTTGGTCGATGAACAGCGCGGAGAAAGCAGTGGAAGTTGTCGGAACCAACGTGAAGAGGAACGTGCAGAGTACCAGGAGGTTGAAGACAACCATGACAATCGAGACATAGATGATCCAAGAGTCGATGAGGACGATGTAGAGCAGTGGCGAGCTGCTTTGAGTGACAAACAATTGCAGGCTGTCTTGTCTATTCACACGGTGGACCATCCATGTGTGCAGTTGGTAGCTTCGCCATTAACAACTGATTTTTTTTTGAACTGGAGACGCTGCATCACGTGTGCTCTAGGATCTAAATACAAAATTGATTTTATTAATGGTGCTATTGGAGAACCACCGGAGACGTCGTCGCACTACCAAGATTGGTTGAGTGCCGATTACATGGTCACATCTTGGATTATCAATTCTATTTCCAAGGAGTTGGTTAATCTTTTCACTCACATAGACAATACACAAAAGCTTTGGGAAGCATTGAATCAGAGATTTGGCCGAAGCAATGGTCCAAAGCTCTATCGGTTGGAGAGAGAGACTATTGGATTCGTTCAATGTAATCAAAGTATCTTGGTTTTTTTCAATAATCTCACAGCTATTTGGGAGGAACTTGATATGCTTCTTACCCCGATTGGATGTATATGTGGTGAGAGGCGTAATACTATGAAGAGAATTGAGGAGAGGAGACTGATGCAGTTTCTACTCGACTTGAATGACTGCTATGATGCTGCTCGAAGCCAAATTCTATTTATGGATCATCTACCTTCGGTAAACAAAGCATATTCTATGTTATTGCAGTTGGAGGATCATAAATTATTAATGGATAATTCTATGGATGTTGGAAATCCATTATTGAGTATAGGAACAGCCATGTTTACTAACAGTGGACAAGATACATATGGTAAGCAATCCATAAGAAGGCCTCGAAGAACTAAAGAAGAGAAGGTTAGGTTGTATTGTACACACTGCAAAATCACTAGTCATGAAGAGGCCGAATGCTTCAAATTACATGGCTACCCTGACTGGTTTAAGAAGTTGAAGGGCAGCAAAGGGAAAACCAAAACTAATCATGTTGAGTTTGCAGTAATGGATGATTCAGACACTAAGGAATGCAGAGGTGGAGACTCAAATGCAGATCTATGCAAGCTTCTCAAGGACATGAAGGAAGTCCAGTCTGAGATGATCAAGTGTATGGGAAGTATGGCTAAAGGAGATCCTATAGGATCACTCAAACATGACATCAACATGGTGCAGAAGATGCACGCTGATAACATGGAGTTTGATGGTCATTATGCCTTTACAATTGGCAAAAAAGCATATTCTAACTCATGGATCCTAGACTCGGGTGCCACAACACATATATGTGGCAACCCTAATCTATTGTATTATGTGATTAAGCTGGAGTATAGACATGACATACATTTACCTGAGGGCACTTCTAAGATGGTAACCTACAAAGGAGAGGCACAGGTTAATGATGAGATGATATTGAAGGATGTACAGTATGCACCTGGCTTTACTCATAACCTGATTTCCGTTGCTCAATTGATAAGAGACTTAGATATTAGGTGTTCATTTATGAAATCACATTGTCTTGTACAGAGAGAAAAGAATGATAGAGTTCTGAGCATAAGAAGATGTATCAAGAATCTCTACATCTTTAATCCTTCTCTGGAAGAAAGACCACAGACTGTCATGATGCATCGAGCTAATCTTACTGTTGGAGATTGGCATGCTACCTTGGGACATGCTTCTTTGGAAACCATGCAACACATCAAGCTACTGGAGGACTTGTTCACTAAGCAAGATGCTGAAAAGCTTGCTCAATACGAGGTATGTCTCAAAGCTAAATTAGCTAGGAATTCTTTTCCTATATTAAATAAGAAATATGTGGAAGCATTTGAACTAATTCATGTTGATGTTTGGGATCCATACATATCAATGGTTGAAACATAGTTTGGTAAACGGATTAAAGTCATACAATCTGATAATGATAGTGTATTTATTAATATCAATATAAGTTTACTATTAAGGGAGCTTGGTATTATACATCAGAGGTCTTGTGTCTATACACCACAGCAAAACGACATAGTTGAGAGGAGGCATAGAACACTCCTACAGATAGCTCGGGCATTGATGCTTCAAAGCTAGATCCCACATAGGTTTTGGCCTTATTCCTTACTAATGGCTCCATGGATAGTAAATAGGCTTCCTAGTAAAGTTTTAGAGTGGAAAAGTCCATACTTCACTCTATTTGGTCAAGAACCTGATTTAGGTCTACACCTAAGTTTGGCTGTTTAGCTTTTGCTGTCAACATGGATCCAAAGAGCACTAAATTTGCAGATATGAGTGATAAGTGTGTCTTTCTTGGTCATTCACCACATCACAAGGGATATATCTTGTTTCAGTTGGAGCATGGCAAAATATATAGTTATATCCAGAGATGTCAATTTTTTTCATTCTATTAATGCTTACCAGAATGATTCTGATGTTGTGCACCCTAATGTTGGATTTCCAAATATGTCATCACAGCTAGATGATGATAACTCAGATGCTGATATCAAACAGCAGATGATATTGCAGAGGTTGACATGTCTCCAGAGAATCCACATGACAGTGTAGAGGATGAGGGTACTAATGTCTCAGTCCCACCACCTCATAGCACAGCACAAGAAGTTGTTATTCAACCTTCTCTTGGCAGAACCAGAGAAGGTGCTAGGGGTAAAGCCACCTATATGGATGTCTGACTATGTAGGCACAACTACATCTTCGGCAACACCACCAAAAACAGTATACATTCCTCCTACATTTCCTTACTTGAGTTCATCTAAATTTTCTAAGGAACATACTATTTTCTTGGTCAATATCACTAACCTTCAGGAACCTACTTCCTACATGGTTGCTAGCAGATTTGTGGAGTGAGATAAGACTATGAAAGATGAGATACCAGCATTGGAAGAGAACAACACATGGGTTCTAACCAAACTTCCTCCGGGTAAGAAACCTATAGGGTGTAAATGGGTGTATTAGGTTAAGTTAAAATTGGATGGGATAGTAGAAAGATTCAAAGCCCGACTTGTTGCTAAGGGATACAATCAAGAATATGGAATTGATTACAACAAGGCATTTTCACTCGTAGCAAAGTTGGTCACGGTTAGGTTTCTTCTTGCAGTGGCTACTTTCAAGGGTTGGGAGGTGCATCAAGTCGACGTCAACAATACATTTTTACATGGATTCTTGCATGAAGATATCTACATGAAGCCACCCCAAGGATATGACAAGGCAAATCAAGGTGAAGTGTGTAAATTAGTTAAAAGTCTATACAGTTTGAAGCAAGCTTCAAGGGAGTGGAACGCTGAGTTCTGCAAAACCCTATTTGCCTATGGATTCTCTCAATCCCCTACTGATCAGTGCTTGTTTATTAAGGGCTCAGGTAATGACTTTATTTGTCTATTGGTATACTTTGATGATGTCTTAATCACATGCCCAAACACTGATGAGATAAAGGCATTGAGGGCTTATTTGCACAAGTCTTTTACTATAAAAGACTTGGGACTAGTGAAGTATTTCTTGGGTGTGGAGTTAGCTCGAGGACCAGCTGGTACCTTTCTCAACCAAAGAAAGTACATATTAGATTTGTTGGATTCTTTGGGCTTAATGGGATGTGGTTCAGTTTCTACACCTCTACCCCCTGGTTTGCAGCTCAACAAAGATGATGGTGAGATTCTTGAACATCCAAATGTCTATAGCAAATTAGTTGGTCGCCTGCTTTATCTAAATCTTATGAGACCTGACATATCCTTTGTTGTGCAACAATTAAGTCAGTTTGTTTCGAGGCCTACATCATCTCATTGGCAAGTTGTTGTTCATGTATTAAAGTACTTAAAAGGTTGTCCTTCTATGGGTTTGTACTTTCCTGCAGATAGTTCATTCAACATTGTAGACTACTGCGACGCTGATTGGGGCTCTTGCAAGGATACTAGACAATCTATCACAGGATTTTTCAACTCTAAACATACACTCCTTAATTACTGTGCCCAAAAGAAATGCCTCAACTTAGCCGGGACGGAGGGAGTAATATTTAAATTCTAGTCATTTTGAATTTGAATTGTCATAAATATCCCAACACTTAAACTTAACTTATTTACTAAATTTATTTTTAACAAAATATTTATTTACTATCAAAACAATCAAAATATTAGAATTGAAAGTTGAGAGACAGTTTCTATCATACCTAAGGAAGCCGTCCAACATCTCGCCATAATTGAGTGGAATTGGCTGGAAATTCCGACATCCCAATCAAATTTCGGTTATCTCTCTTTTAGTGTTTTATTATTATTTTTTTTTGTTATCTTTGAAATTGTTTATATGATGGTGTGTTTTTTATTTTGATTAGAATAGTTGTTGTTATGGTTGTGGACGTAATTTTGATTGTGAAATAGTTTTGTGTAGTGTTTGTAGTGGTGATTATGGTGTTGGTGATTGCAATTAGAGTTGTTATGGTAGTGTTGGCGGCGACGGAATCCTATTTTATTGGTTCTGTAATTCGTTTTCGCGATCAGTGTATGAGTGGTATGATTTCGTATGAGTCATACCACTCATACATACATTTCAATAAAACTTTATAATGTGTACGAATGGTATGACTCAATATAATTCATATCATTCATACACAGAGTTCTTTCTCATGCAAGTTTTCTTGAGTGATTATACAAAATACACTCTTATATTGAATATCGAGTTTTTAACTTTATTTTTCAAATGAATCAGAAGGGCTTAGTAATTGTACATGGAGGGATGTGGAATAATAATGTATATGAAGGTGGACAACGTGATCTACTTCTTGTACCACCCGCTGGAATGAATTATGAGAATTTATTGGCTAAGATTGATTCGTGTATAATGAAGAATAAAGATGACATGTCTTTTGAGATTCATGCATTTCTTCCTTCGCCTGCAGGAGAATTTTTAAGAATGAAAGTAACTGATGATTTTGAGTTAAAATATTTGATGGATTCGTTGGATGTTACTATTTTGCAAATGTTTTTGATGATGATCATATTATGTACTAATTGTACTGTTATTAACTTATTTGCCCTTTATTGCTACTGAGTTTGAAGTGACTAGATAATGCATGTTCCTATTTATACTAGCTATATTCTGAATTATAGGTAAATGTTAACTGTGTATGAGTGGTATGAATGTTTCATATTCATATCACTCATACTTAACTAGAACTTAGTATAATACATGAACTGTGTATGAGTCATATGAATATTTCACATTCATACCACTCATACCTGACATGTATACATAAGTTTTACCAAGTATGATTAGTATAAAATTATTGATTCATACTCGTGCAATTGTTAAACTTTAATCTACAATTTTTATATTTTTCATCGAGATTACTACTGTGAATTATATATTATTATAATAAAATTACACCTAATTTATAAACCCTAGTCAAAATGTGAAATAATATGCTTTTATTAAACAGTTAAAATATTTTATATTGCAAAGTTATCAATAACTACACACATACCACTATACAATAATTAATATTTTTTATTAACTAACTTAATTGTGTGAAACTGAAATGACAATACCACATAATGTCATATAAAATAAATACAAATATATGTAATAATAACACAATTGTATTTAACATTGTTTAAATAATATAATTAACGCACGAAAGTTCAAAATAATTAATATTTGTACTACTCATACCAAAACTATACAATAATAAAGTGTAAGTATGATAGATATGAAACAATAAAATTCAAGCCCTTCATACACAAAATGTAAAATATGTATAATCTATGTGAATCATCGAGAACCCCTTTGACTACATGTTAGTCGAGTGTGCCTAGCAGCACCACACATCTTACAATGTTTGGGTCTACGAGACTTACTAACAAGCGTGTTATTACTATCTACATCCAAACCTTCTGTGACCACTTCATTCGTCGGTAAAATTACAGTACACGTATTACGATAATGACCTCTTTCACACTCTTCTACGAAACGATTCAGAACCAGATCTAAATCTACTAAGATGCGGTTGGCCAGCCTGTGTAGGATTTTTAGGTGTTTTCACTATTCTTAAATAAACCTCTATAGGAACACATCAATCATCGAAGTGTGGTGTCGGCATAATTTCGGCAGCATAAGTTCGCAATAAATTTACAGTTGTGTAATAACTCGACACATAAGGCATGTGAGAATGATTTGCTTTACTGCATCAACAGTCATATAATGATAAATATGAAGCAAATAATTCAAATATAAATAAATTGCTAAGCAATCGTATAATCACGTTGTCCACCTTCGTATACATTATTGTTCCATATCCCTCCATGCACAATTACTAAACCCTTCTGATTCATCTGAAAAACAAAGTTAAAAATTCGATATTCAATATAAGAGTGTACTTTGTATAATCACTCAAAAAAATTTGCATGAGAAAAAACTGTGTATGAATGATATGAATTATGTCGAGTCATATCATTCGTACACGTTATAAAGTTTTATTGAAATGTATGTATGAGTGGTATGACTCATACGGAATCATATCACTCATACAACGATCGCGAAAATGAATTACAGAACTAATAAAAAATGATTCCACTGCCGCGAACAACATCATAACCACAATAATCGCGACCACCACAAACACTACACAAAACTATTTCACAATCAAAATTGCATCCGCAACCACAACAACAAATATTCCAATCAAAATAAAAAAACACACCAACATATAAACAATTTCAAAGATATAAAAAAAATATATATATATTAAAAGAGAGATAACCGAAATTTGATGGGGATGTTGGAATTTCCGGCCAATTCCTCTCAATTATGGTGAAAAATTCTAGTGAGATGTTGGACGGCTTCCCCAAGTTTTGATAGAAACCGTCTCTCAGCTTTCAATTAATTACCAATTTCACAATTTCATACTTAATCATATAAATCCATACCGAAATCCAAATAACTAGGGTTTAACCAAAATACCTCTCCTCCTCGTGCTCTGTTGTTGGTGGCCAGAGTGGAAACAACGTTCTAGTCATTCGCGATATTGTACGATCTCTGACTTCCCTCGGAAGTCGACATTGTGTTTCGCTGCTAGTTTTCGGTGGTAGAACGCGGCTGAATGGTGGTTATGTAATATCCCGCTAATTTCTAAATTATACTTTTAAGTGTTCTAACTATTAAGGGTTCTAGGAATGATGAAATAAGAATTTTAGGAAAAACCTAGAGTCTGTTAGGACCTACCATGTTAATTTGGCAGACCGGCAAAGCTTTTTAAAAGGTTTATTTAAAAAAATGAGTTTTTCATGCATAAGTCGAAAGTATATACATATTATAGTCCTTGCGTAGAGTTTTTCAAAAGAAAATTTTTGGCACTAGGTTTACCCGAAAAGGAGTTCGTATGCAACCGCTACGAATTTTTAAAGTTTAAGCACGTCGTTAAAAAAATTAGTTTTTCCATGCACGACCGAAACTATATCAATATTATAGTCATTGTGTAGAGTATGAAGAAAGGGAGATGTTGACATTAGGTTTGCCCGAAAAGGAAGTCGTGTGCAGAAGTTACGACGTTTTAAAATTAAAGCATTAATAATAATATAATAATAATAATATAATATAATATAATATAATATAATATAATATATTATAGTCGTGTGATTTCCTCCCCATTTCAGAAACAGCATTCCTCTGCCCGCCCCCCCCCCCCCCCCCTCTTCTTCTTCTTCTTCCTTTTCTCCCTCGTCGCCATTGTCAAGCTCTCGAAGCTTCATTCCGAGGTCAAGTCGAGTCAAAGAGGTATGCCGAGGCAAGGCAATGGAAGTTCGGGAACTCAATGAAGGTGGCTCAGCCGCCGTTGGGTAACCGTAGCGACCTCGCCGTCGCCGAAATTTTATTATAACTTCACCTCTCGTTTTCTTCTTCGTTTCACGTCCTTTTTCGAAACGGTTTTCTCCTATGCATAGCTCTCATTACATAGAACTCGAGTACCGAAGGAAGTTCGGGACGATGATGGCCGGAAGTGGCCCGAAGGGACCACGACCAACCACCACCGCCTCCAAAAAGTCGGGGTCACCGATGGAGCCCGAAAGCTCCAATTCGGTGGTCGTCCGTTCTTCGGACGGCTAGGGTCCCTTAAGATTTTATGTTCACGGCCATGCATTCTACATATCGGCATAATCATAATGTGTTTTCGTCTACGTAAAAGTTTTGCATGCATTATATATATAATACTATTTTTATGTTTTTCTAAAGGAAATTTATTTACCGCTTATCCTTTTACGGTAAAATTTATAGTGAATGTAAAGAAAAAAATATTGGATTTTTCAAAAGAAACTGGATTAAATTTCATTGAACGGTTTTTCTTAAAATCGAGAAAAACGACGTTGCTTCTTGGTGAAGTAAAAATGAAGTTGCATGCATGCATAATTTCTTTGCATATTTCAATAAAGAATATTACACTGATTATTTTTGCCTTCTTGGCCAAAGTCATTTGAAAGCCCGGTTGCTGCCAAATTAATTTATTATATGTAGAAATGAATAATATTAAGCTTAAAAATTTAGTACTACTTATCTATAGTCCATCTATGGGAATTAAAGCCAAAATATATTCCCTATGATTAACAGGTACCTAGCACTGACATTTGAGCTTATAAGGATTTACGGTTTTCCCGTAATCAAGGAATTTTATCGGTGAAATGTTGGGGATATATACGTATTTTGAGTTATTAAGCTCTTTTCTTTATGAAAAATGCATGGATCTCTGTTAAAATGTTTTCACGAAGGTATGGACTGTTTAATGCTCTTATCGACCGCCGGGGGTTCTTATTCGGCCTAACACGTCGATTTAAGGACTGTGATCACTTAGTCTCTACTGCGGTGGGTTGATCACCATCGAGTTTTGACTCATGCTATGTTAGGGTGTACGGTTCGCCGAGCCCTATTTGACTGAATGTTTATGATCCGTCGGTGGTAAAAGGCCCGGGACATAACCTATATAAGAGTAACGTCATGCCGGGTCATGTTTAATTTATGCACAAATGTTTTGCTTACTTAGAAGTTATTTTTGTTTTAAAACCTTCTAAGGTAAGTATACTGAACAGAGACTATGTTTTCGTTTTATGAAAAACCCAACTGAGTGCATTAGTACTCACCCCACGTTTTACAAAATTTTTCACAGGCTAAGGAAGCAGCATGACGTGTGTGGCTGAGGAATGGTGTTATTGGGATGACGATTGCTTCATCACGAGAACGGTTTACCGTTCTATACATAAGAATTTCCGCTGCCATGCTCACGTATGTTATAATATTTATAATAATTATCATTCACGTATATGTGTGTGATAATATATATGTTTAAAGTCTAAGATCATTTCCTCATTCCACAAAGGCCTCATCGGCCATTATTAATAAAAGTTCATGTTGTCATATTGTCACTGTCCATTACATGCATACACGTGCATAAGAGAGCTTAGAAGTAGTCGGCCCCTCTTGGACGCTCAACTCCTCAGCCCCTTGTGTAGTGTTCGAGCAAATGCCGACCACACTTGGTGAGCTGGGTGAGTGACTTCTTTTGGCGAGCTAGGCTCACTAACCTCCGCCTTTGATCGACGGTTCTTATTGGACGATTCGGCCTCTCGGGGATTCTGGATTACCGCTCCCATGACTCGAGCTGTATTATCTCCAA
>JAPKLX010000315.1:174760-265689 GCA_026898415.1 Leonotis leonurus
TGGGATTCTGGATTACCGCTCCCATGACTCGAGCTGTATTATCTCCATATTGCATATGATTCATTTTAGATTCATTAGACATTGTCTTTGCATTGGTTAGCTGTTGGGTGATAAATGGCATAGTCAAAGTTATAGAGGAGATGCTGTCCGATTTTCAAGGACAACTCTCACTTATATAATGCACACGAACACAATGCCCCCTTTCTTCCCCGCTTCTTTTATCCCCGCCCAGTCACACCCTTGGCGCATGCGCCGTCCCTCGGGATTTGGGGCGTGACAGGTTAGAAGTTGGTTCGCCGCGGCGGTGGGAGGGGGCAGACGGTGGGTTCACAGCGGTGGGAAGCACCGTCGATTGCGTTGATGGGAAGGGGCGGTTTTTTGAATATGATTGTGGGCTCCTTCTCTACATATATTAGGTTTAATATGTTTAATTTAACTAAAAAAAATATTATATTATTATATTTTTAATAAATCAATAAAAAGGGTAATTTGGTACAGAAAAAATTAAAAAGTCTAGTATTTAAATATTACTATGTTTGTGGCTATTATTTATCTTACACTATCTTTTTTGGCTATTTTATATTTTGCCTCTTTTGTATATGCATATAATATTGCAAGATGATGCATAAAAAATAATATATAAATAAAAAATATAATTCAAAATTCAAATCCTAATATAATGATGGTCTCATAAATAAAAATTTCAACATCCAATTTAACTGCGCAAGAAGTTGATAGTCTAAAAATAAAACTTGAATTTGAAAACAAAAACCCTACAAATCATTTCCTAAATTTGTGCAAGATTTTGGAAGATATGCATTATGAAAAATCTAATCTTCTCTCCAAAGTTACCGCTTCAAAAACGATATAATGTTAATTTTACATTTTTAGATTCAATACATATTTTTTATTATTCAAATAAAAGACAAAACTGAAATATGATCAGTGGATTAGCAATGATCTACGATTATAGATAGTTCCTAATTCCTACCTAATAGTGAGTATTTATTATAACCCTCCCATATATATATATATAATGATAATGTAGTTCATATAAAAAAATGAATTTTCAATAGGAAATAAAAAGTAATTTGGGCCCTTTATATTTTCGATCGTGTGGCACAAAATTAATTGATTATTTTTGAATTTTAAATTAATAAAATAATATATAAATATGATTAGGATAATCTGTAATTTTTGTTATGGGAGAGAATGATTAAATGTTATTAGTTATAGTATATGCTATTATTTAGGGATCTTTAATAGATGCTATTATTATGTAGCCATAACTGATGAATCATGCGTAATAATAGAAATACAGTTACCATATTATTTAGGGATCTCTCGGCCGTCCTCAGTCCCGCCGCCGCCCCCTTCTCTATCTCGAATCTCGACTCTAACCCAATACAACCTTCACGCAACGCTTTGTGGCGGCACTCCACCACTATGAGGCCGTGTTCAGAAGAGGGGCGGAGTCGAGGAAGTAAACGCGCCGGAGAGATTGTTGATCGAGAGATCAAGGAAGTAAACCTCCGGGAGGGCGGTGAATCCCGCTGGAATATTTATGGAACAAGACAAACGGACACGACTGCAGGAATATAATTGCCTCTTTTGATTTAAACGGCGATGGAGTTCTCAATTTCGACGAGTTTAAGATCATGATGTCGTGATTCTGTTGTTACTCAATATTAAAACTGAGATTGCATTGTCATATATGTGGAAATTGCAATGTTATTTTGTTTAATAATATTTTTTTGCACCACATATACATGTGAATTGCATTGATATATACATATAATTGCATCGACATGAAATATTTTAGTACCGTGACTACCGTCCAATTTATAATTCTTCACATAATACAATGCAACAATAAATATAAGTAATGCATCAGACATTTGATTATGAATCAAATGACATAAATTGGTATTGCACATGGTGAAATGGTTTCGGTTGAGTAAATGCTTATTATGTGTGAAAATAGTGTGTAGAGTAAGAATATATGCTAACGTTAGGAATAGAAATGAATGGGGTATATATAGTTTATTAGGTAGAGGGTATAAAGATATTATCATAGGTCTAACAATATGGTCCTCAAATCCTCTTCAATGAGGCAGAGCCACGTCATCTGTGGTACTCCAAGGCTATTAGAAAATATTCACATGACATGTGGTTATTCTAGGCATGTGTTAGGAATGTTCTTACATGATTCAACTTACCAACACGTCTTGTATATGTCCAACAGACCCACAAAAGGATAATTTTGCCTCAGGGCATAACCAAGTAATTTACTAATTTAGTAGACCCACAACATGACAATCTGCCTATTCTTGGGCATAGCCAAACACCTCATAGGTCGTTAATAAGCACGCATATGGACAAGTCTGTTTCAAAATTTTCTGTTTGTTATACAAGTGGAGCTGATATTACTCCATATTAAGTGGGTATTTTACTAACATTTTGTGGATATTTCACGTATATTTCTTGGGTATGTTGCGGGTAATTTTCTTCGATATGGATTGTAATTGTTTAAATATATACACACGAACTAAATGAATATTAAATTTTACGTATGAAGTTTTTCGTTGATATTAAACGTCTCTAGAAATCACATTTATTATGGTCGGATATCCGCAAGAATATTGTCATTCATTTCCTCACGGGTATGAATATGGATGACCACCATCACCGTCTGTTGTACCCAATTGTCATCCCTAATTTTGATCCACCAAGGTAACATTTCATACATATAATATTAATTATTTGAATTGATTAAATAAATATTTTTGCTGAATAAAAGTTCATTATTTCATTTGGTCAAATAATTAATATTTATTGAACAAATAACCTATTACGCTTTGCTCACATTAGCATTTCTATTTCAATTAATTTATATAGAAAGGAAAATTATAACAAATTATCCACGAGATAATTATATATATAATACTTATTTATAATGACTTATTAAATTATATGACCTTAAACTAAAAGGTCAATTTTTTAAATCACATTTTTAAATTACAACATAAAGTGATTATATACCAATAAATTTTACATAAGATGAGTCTTCATATAGCACTTATATTTTGCAACTTGCAATTATGTTAAAAAAATCACAAGATAACATGTTTTTTCACCAACACATTCTACATAAGATAAATTACTTTAAATAACATTTATTTATAATAATTTGTCAATTTATATTGCTTTTACATAAGAAAACAACAATGTCCCAAATTTTGTAGATTTCCCAAAAATCAAAACTTGATAGAGAAAAAGAGGGTGGGTTACAGCAATATCCCAAACTTAGAACATTGGCGAAAGGTTTCCTCAACATTGCAACTATAGAGAAAATAGGGAGAGAGGGGATCTCTACAACGACGTGATGTGCGATGGCACAAAGTTTGAAAGTGTGGAAAAGTCAGTGGCGACAGGGAGAAACAGCAACACGCGAGAAGGGAAGAATAATGCAAGGTGATTTTGTAAATCCAACATAAATTTAATATTGTTCAATCAATATAATTCATATCCCACCCATTTGGAGGGTTATCAAACCTAATGTAATAGTTCAATTAGGACGGGCCGTGATTTAATATCGGGCCCAAAGGTTAAATCAATTTGTTACCAAATACAAGTTTTGATGGGATTAATTTAGTATAACTTGGTTAAACCATCCTACCAAATGGACTCTAAGGAGTTCTTTCGTTTGATTGATAGGATTGATAGGATATTACTATTAAATTTCTACCTTTCAATCCATAATCCTCCATTTTTTACATATCCTTATGAATTTAATCACTTCTTATGTGATCTTAATCACAAGTTTTGATGGGATTAATTCATTTTATTTAAAAAGTCCAACTATAATAAATCATAAGGCCCAAATAATAGTGGCATGAACTGTCATAAAAGAATTAAAATAAGAAGAAACTGATCTAACAATCTAATTGAGGAAAGCTTTATTGATTTTAGCGAGAGGATAAAAGAGCATTTCAGATATTGTTTTTCTTAAGAATAATTTTAGAGGTGGTTTTGGCATAACAGTAAATTTGAACAATTAGATATATGTGAGGCCCAAATAGATATATGTGAGGCCCAAACATATTGAAGGACCCAAATTTGACCAAAATTTTAATAAAAGTGTCTATTAAGGTATATATTTCTTAATATTTAGGGTAATTTTGATACTTGATTGGGCTCGTGTATCCTACTCCTTCTCCTTCTGTCTCACTAAGCTTGAAACTTTCTTTTCCGACACGGTTTATTAAGGAAAGTGTATAAATTAGTGTAAGAGTGATAAATGTGGTATGATCCACACCTTTTATAAGAGATAATTTTTTCTATTTTTATAATGTGTCAAGCTTAGTGGGACGTCTCAACAAGGAAATTGTGTCAAACCTAATGGGACAGATGGAGTATTATTGTTTTATCGGGATTATAGAATCTTAGATTTTCGAATTCAGATTGGGTTGGGGCTTCTATGATTTTTGAGTTCAAGCCCTGATACAAGATCGGATAATATCCGAAATTTTAATTTATATTATTTATTTTATTATATTATACTCCCTCCGTCCCACTAATCTTGACACACTTTCTTTATTGGGACGTCCTACTAAGTTTGACACGTTCCAAAAATAGTAAACATTAACTCTTTAAAAAGGTGTGGACCCTACCACCTTTATCACTCTTACACTACTTTATACATTCTATTTAATAACCGTGACGGAAAAAAAGATGTCAAGCTTAGTGGGACGGAGGGAGTACTATATTTATGGTATTCGAGATATCCAATAATATCCAAGATACTAAAAAATATACTCGATAATATAAAAATAAATATAATCAGTCATGTAATTTTGTATACTAAAGTACTCAAACTGATATATCCGAGTCAAGTTCAAATACCTGAATTTCTAGCTTGTGACGAGGATGGTGATCGAATTATTGAAATACATAATTTCAGAATTGAATACCTATAAAAATGTCAAGAGTAAATGTCTGACCTGGCTAGGGCTGTCAAAATTTACCGAAAAAACGGTATACCGTACTTACCGTACCGAAAAATACCCTAAAATACCGAATATAAGGTATACCGAAATTTTTGGTAAGGTATCATACCGTACCGAACTTTTAGGTAAGGTAAAGGTATAATTTTTTCAAATACCGAGGTATACCGTCATATACCGTACCGCGGTATATACCGAAAAAATTGGTATATACCGTTATTTTGGTATATATCGATATATATATATATATACACACATATATTTATAATATTACATGTACATACATATTCGATTTGAATTATAAGAAAATTGTTTATTCATAAATTATGAATTATAATTAATAAATATGAATGACAAACTACAAAAACATGTGAATTTATTGATAATTAAAAAGATTGAACAATAACTTATATACTACTTATTATCTTAAATAATAACGATAAACTAAATAATTATGATATAATTAGACGATCTATTAGTTACTAAATATAATATAAGTTGTAATATATAATTAATGAAAATATATTATTATTTTTATAATATATCATACATAAATGATCAAATTAATTATAATTATATGCCTAAATCTAGTTAATTAGTTATATGAAAATACAATAATATAGTTAGTTAATATATTGTAATTAATTATATGATATTAATGGTTTATCTCATAAATTATGTTAGACCTTGTTTAAGGTGATTTTCATTATAAATAAATTTTGGTATATCGCAAAAAAAAGTATATCGAATTAAGGTAAGGTATACCGAAAGTAAATAAGTTTTAGTATACCGTGTAAGAAAGGTATACCGAAGTAAAGTAAGGTATACCGAAAATAAGGTAAGGTATAGGTATGTAAAAATGTCATACCGAAAGTAAGTTATACCGAACTAAGGTATACCGAAAAGTATAGTAAGGTAACGGTATGAAATTTTCCATACCGAAGGTAAATGTAAGGTATAAGGTATGATAATTTTAGTAAGGTATACCGTACCGCGACACCCCTAGACCTGGCCCGACCAAATACGGGATACCCCCAATTTCAACATGTCTTTCCATAAAATTGGAAAATAAAGAGCCAATATTTTCTTACTTTAGTCTTCAATATAAACAAAATAAAAATATTTACCTCAGATTTTCTATTATATCATAAAATATAGTATATAAATAAATTCAACTTTCCTAACCTTCTAGGAGTATTATCCACGTAAATTGTACAAATATATATAACGTTATAAGAAAATGAATATCAATCTAATATAATATATAATAAAGGATTAAGTAGAAAATATAATCATAAATTTTACGTACTTACACCAATTTAGAGTTATTTAGATTAGTTTTCTTATTTTTGGAGAAGAGTTCGCAATCAAAGGATTGACAATGCAATATCAAAATTTTACAATGAGAGTTTATGTTATTTTATTTCATTCTGTATTTCTTTTTATTATGAGTACTTAAATAATTTTGTGGTTCCAGGGGTTTTTTAAGACATTTCATTGGACGTATTCATATTATTAAATTCTAAATTTCATTTCTATTCTTTTTTATGATTTGTGATATTAGTTCTCATGTTTTGAAAATTGATCACTATTATTGCATGCTACTTACGTTTTTGATGTCTTATTCAGAATTGAACTCATAACCGACCACACGAATGCATTATACATGTTTAATCTTTAGACCTGGCGGAAATAGGTGAACTATAGGAGGCTATTCTTTTGTGTTTTTTGTAACTGGTTTATTTCTCTTAAGACAAAGCGATACACTTCCCACGAGGTTCTATTGTTTAATTTTTGAGATTGACTTTTGTGCTTGAAGTATAAGAATTTGCTATAGACGTTCATGAATTATGAAAGTATCGAAAACTGTTTTTGATTTCATGAGGTATCGATAATTTGAAATATTGGCCCATTCGTGTTTATTGTTTTTGTTCTTCTCATTATTCGAGGAAAACAATGGTTTAAATTTTGGGAAGTTGATAACATTCATTTTAGTTATCAGTTTTATGATTGTTCATTAGTTAGTTTTTGCATTCCTTTTGAGTTGTTTTAGTCATTTTTATTTTGTAGTGTTAATTTTATGTTCTCATTTAGTTACCTTTGCTTTTTTGGTCAGAAAATGAATAATTTGGAAGGAATATTATTAAAATTCGTCCCGATAGTCGTCCGTAGGTGCAAACGGATCCAAAATCGGAGTTAAAACGAGTGAGAACGAGTCAAAACAAAATCGAGGCGCGCAGGGCATCGGCGACCAATTCGGCGATCGCCGAAGTTGCGCTGCTTAACACCATATACGGTTTCTCTCTCTTTTGTTCACACTTTCCCCAACACCACCTCTCTCCAAACACTTATTTCCGCGGCACCTCCAAATTCCATCTAAAAATCAACCTATTTCCTCTAGTTTTCTCACAAATTCATTCCACACAATTACTACCAACATCCCTAGCTACGTTTTGGACCGATTAATTTTCATTTTTGTCGAGTTTTGAAGCTAGGACCGAATTTGGGGATCTTTGGATTTTTTTACTCTTTTCATCCAATTTTTGAAGAATAAAAGGTAACCTTCTAAACTCTTTAAATTTTATGGCTCTTGGAACTTAATTGTGATAGATATTGCATTTTATTGGAATTTATGCTATAATCTTGAAGATTGATATATGCTTTTGAGATTTTTTAAGATGTGTATTGTTCGATCTTAATTTTCGAGGTGAAGTTGTATGATGAGTAGAAAGTAATAACACGCGAGATTTACGTGGTTCGATCTTTAAATAGATCTACGTCCACGGGGAGAGCTCTTTTGTATTACGAAGTCTGGAGAGCTGGAGAGCTAAAATACAAATTATAGAAAGTGTGAATGCCCCTCCCTAAGCTAGCTTTAATCTAGCTATTTATAGATAACATAGGCGGTTTATATCAAATGGGCCGCAGTAACTGGGCTTCTGGGCTTTTGGGCCTAGCTGCTGGGCTATATCCCATCATGTATATCAATTGTTTGAGCATGTCCATGGATTTGAGGAGTTGGACGTTGCTTTGGATATTGTGAACAACTATTACAGTTGGATGGAAATTTGAAATTTATGCCTATTTGGTAAAGATTAAAAGCTTATTATTAATCGAATGTTAATTGTCGGTCCTTTTGGAGCATATTTATGTTGATTTGAGGTCATTTCAATTGGTTAGTGAGTTTGAGCATGCTTAGATATGATGAAGTTTAGTTGATGAAGTTATTTGAGATGGAAGTGAATTTAATTTTTTCGAATTGGACATTATTGGTTTGATATGATCTTATATGGGCTATAGATTGATTATTGATTGCATATTTGGTTATTCCGTACAATTGGTGGTAAGAGCAAGTAAGACCAAGAACTCTCGTTGCAAACCATTTTAATTCTAGAACTCCATCTCCAAAATTATCCCACCATGAAATTTATACAAAAAACTTCTATATTAATACTTTATTAATATTATAAATCTCTAATCAAATAGAATTTAAATTTAAATACATAATATATATTTATACCTGGTGGACGTGTCTTGTATGATGCCGCACATGACCTTACCGTGAACAACCCTTGTTGGTATCTATAAGCATCAAGTTGAGAATCAATCTTGTTGTACTTTTCAATGTCTGGAACTATACATTCTAGGCACCTATAGAAACCAGTCTTTATCTCAAGGTGCTCAGAAACATTAGGACTCCACATATATCGAGGATTAAGATAACATCTAGTCGCATGCAAATTCCTATGTAACTTATTATCCCACTTTTGGTCGATGATATCCCAAATCTGCTTATAATCATATTCCCTTTTGTCGAGATTCATTGCAATCTTCTCTTTGCGTCATCCATAGCTCCATAAATAAACCCCATTGTCGGTGTCCTCTCACCATCGACAATCCTTAATACTTCAACTAGTGGCGTTCTGGTTTTAATAGCATAAACCACACTAGGCCAAAATGTGTTGTCATTCATGACAATCTTCTTCACATTTTTCCCATCTTGTTTCTTAGCCCAAGCACAATCCGACCATTCCCTGGATACGAACATAGATTGTAACGGTTGCTTCAGTTCCAACATATTCTCCAAGGTCAAGAAAGCAGCGTGTCGTAGCCGGTCGGATGAGATCCTTCTTGGCAATCTTTCTAAAAATACTCAAGACCCATTGATGATTATATGAAGTTGCTCATTTTCTTTGCCTTCATCACAACATTTTTGTGTTGTGGTAGTTCGCCGATATTTTCAAGCATCAGGTCAAGGCAATGTACTGCACACGGAGTCCAGTACAAATTCTTCCTCTTCTCCATCAATAAACAGCATGCTGCTTTGTAGGCACTTGCATTGTCAGTTAGCACTTGAACAACATGTTCTTCACCAATCTCTTCAACAACAGCATCAAGTAATTCAAATAATTTGTGAGCATCTTTCACACGATCTGATGCGTCTATTGTTCTCAAAAAGATAGTCCCATATTGATTGTTCACAAGAAAGTTGATGAGACTTTGGTTTCTCATATCGGACCAGCCATCCGATAGTATTGAAACTCCAGTTTTCTTCCATGTTTCTTTGATCTCATCCATAGATTTGGTTATTGTTTTCACTTCTTCATCCAATATCCAACCTCCAAGTTCAGCCATGGTTGGAGGCGTAAGTTCTCGACCATAGTTTGCGATTGATCGGATCATGCTAAAAAATGATGGGCTTCTTACAGCATTAAATGGAATCTCATTCTCGTAAAAGAACCTTCCAATATCTAAACAGACTAGATTCTGATGCTCTTTAGCATTTTTGGGAGTTATCAAATGACCATCTTAATTTGCATCATTTCTCGTCACATATCGATCCATGGGGCCTCTTATACCTCTATTGCTCAATGTACGAGTAGGATAAGAGCCCTCATCCTCCATTGAGGTTTTTGTGCCATTACCACGAGCACCAAAATATGATCCGCTATCCATCATCTCATCAAAATCCATTTGCCTCTGATGTTTTGTATCTTTATAAGCTTTTAAATTTGCCGTCATCTCATCAACAACTTCTTTAGGGACTCTGTCACATGCTTTTACACCTTTATGTGTGCCTGCAAGATGATTCTTTACTCTATACACTCCTCATGTGATTCTTTTGCTACAAAACTTGCATTTCAAGTATTTATAGCCTTTCTTCACACCTGAATCAGGTACTTCAATTTTCTCAGCATATTTCCAAGCAAGATCCATTCTATTACTCATTATATTTGTAAAAACCAAATTCCAAATACACTATTAAATTATAATTTATAATATTAATAATTTTAAATGTATTAAAATGTTGAACCCACATAATTAAATTAAGGCATGTAATATATATAAAATAATGATTGACAAATTTATTTTATGCGTGTAGTATAAACTGTATAATTAATTTTGATGATATTAAACTATTAAAATTTGGCTGAAAATTGTTCAGTTCTAGTTTATGACTTTCGTATGTAGGTGTATAACTATTCTTATTAATTGGTATACATGGCCTTGGTGGTAATTGTATGCGTCATTGCTGCCCAACTTTTGTATTCCCTACATATCAATCTATCTATCTATCTCTACACACTACATAAATATCATAATTGCATATAGTGGATTCCTCGAGTAGCCAAGTTGATAAATATCATAATTGCATAAATGATAAAATATTATAAAAATAAGTTACATAGAACAAAGAGTAATTGATTATCCAGTGCATGTATAATATAAGTTTAGAAGGTTGATATCACTACACAACAGTTTTGCAGGAATATAATCTTAGAAACTCAAGGGGGAAAGATGTTATAAAATGATCTTGTTGATAAATTTGCATACATATAATCTTAGAAACTGAAGTTGGAGGCTTTTGGAGGCTGTTTTGCTAACCTTGAAGTTGGAGGGCTTTGCTGCAACTTGGCTACTGGAGCTGCTTTGGAGGCTGATTTGTTGCAACTGGAGCTGCTTTCTTAAGGAGGGTTGCTAACCTTTGCAGTCGCTGCTTTGCTGCAACTAGAGAAGCTTGCTTGAGGAGGGTGCAATCGCTGCTTTGCTGCAACCGGAGAGAGAGGCCGCTGAGAGTGTGAGATGATGGAGAGAGAGGGCGCTGGAGAGAGCGTGAGAGTGTGGAGAGAGCGGCTGATTTTATGGTGTTATTAGTTTAGGTTTAATTATGTTTATTTATTAGATGATTAGATTTAAAAAGTCCATACAAGTCCAAATAAATTAAAGCCCAAACACTAAAAAGCCCAAAAAAAATAAAATTATCTTTTAAAATTGACCCAGAAGCCCAAATATCCGAGGCATGCGCCTCGATTCATCCGAGGCAAGCGCCTCACCTGGACACCCAGAGGCGACACCTCAGACACACATACCGAATGCCTCTTTCTGAGGCACGCCTCGAGGCGCGTTTCAGTTGCGTTGTTTTAAACATTGGGCGTACACACACGAGTGCCGTGTACGAGATGCTGACGTCCATGACCCTAGGCAAGAGCAATCTGGCAGAGCCCGCAAAGTTCGGCTTTCAGTTGAACAACCGTTGGCACGACATTACAGTCTGTCAGATCAATGAGATCTTCGATCGGTTGTCCGGAGGCAGGGTACTATCGACCCCCGATGGAGTTCAGAGCGACCGATTTTTGACCCCATATTGTGTCAGACGACACACCCAACTTCTCTTTCGGATCCTCCAGAGCATCCAGCATCCGAACCCCATTTTTCGTATGGTGCAGTGCATTATGGCCCACATCATACTAGCAAGCAAGGACAACTCCTCAGTGCGAGACGTGGAACTATTCATTCTTTGGGCCATGCTTACAGAGACGCAACTCAACATGGGAAATCTCATGCTTCACCGGATCATGAGACAGGCTCACGCTAAGAGCGAGCCCATCTGCATAGGAGGCATGCTTACTCCTATCGCCTGCTACAAATGCATGACAGTCAACCAGTGGGGGGTAGCACCTAGGAGAATAACACTTGGTCTATCTTATCTCCACGACATGAGGGTGATCATGGGAGTCGCCCCACCATTCCGCCTAGTTCAAAAGGCAGTGGATCACGTTCCACTATCGAACTCGGCCCTTACATACGTAGCCGGATTGTTTGATCTTGACGAAGATAACTGGCAGATGGACACAATGACCCACCAACATGCTATTGAGCAGGGACATCTGGGAGATGAGGAGGAGGAGTCGGAGATGCCCGACTCACCTCCATAGTACTAGGAGATGCCCTACGGGGTAGATTGGGGCACGAGGTTTGATAACCTCGATATTTGGATGCAGCAATGTGATGCCCAGATGATAATCATACGTAAGAACATCACCTCCATCCGGCTCACTCAGCGGCAGATGAAGCATGCACAACAACAGGAGTGGGCCAGACAAGAGGCGGCCCGACAGCAGCAGCAGGCCTTATACGATATGATGACTAGCTTTAAGGCCTACGAGACTAGCTAGAGTCACTACTGGCCACCTCCACCTCCACCGCCACAATGAGCCAGCAGCGTAAGTGTGAATCATATATCGTATGACTTTATCTTTACTCCAAATTAATTTCTCACTACGTGTTAAAATAAGTTTGGGCTAGAGGGGGTGGAATACGATATACGATTCACCCCACTAGATAGTCCTTTAGTGATTTCTTTTGTTATTTCTTTTCGTTTTGTTTCCCTTTTCATATCATGATTTATTATGTTTGGTTGTTATTTGTCGTGGAACTTGTATCATTTGGGTATGTATTATGAAGTTTAATTATTATTTGTATTCGAAGTTTATTAATTATGAAGTTTATAAATTTTCCCTACTTCCCTATTGTAGTATGCATAATAGTAGTCGTAGTATGCGTGAACCGCAAACGCTTTGTAAGCACCACTCTTTTTATCCCAACCGAACCCACATACAAGTATTTCCTTGTCTATTTTGGGTAGCAATATATATCATATTAAAACTATTAGTATCTTGCAATATATATCCAAGATATAGCAAAACAACTAGAAAGAAGAGATCAGATCATGTAATAATTGGAAAGGAGAGTAAAATTAATGCAGCAGAAGTAGCAGAGAATGTATTAATTTGTTAATAATCAAATGTAGTTACATGTCTGAGGTGGTCCGGCAGATTTTCAGCCTTCAATTTACGGCACCCACGGATGATCAATTGCTCGATCTTCGGTAATGCACCCTCCTCAACATCTAGTTCAGTCATCTCCCACATATCTTTCAGATAGAGCACTTTGAGCTTTGGAAATCCGCCTCGCGAGATCACCATTTTCTCAATTTTGTTTTCAAAATCCAGTTTCAGATAGCACAATTCCGGCAGCCTCTTGAGTACCGGAATGGGGTTTTCGGTGAACTCCATATCTTTCAAAGTCAAGCAAGAAAGGTTCGGAGGGAAATCAGCCGGAAACGCCATCTCATGGTTACCATTCAATCTAAGTCGAGTGATGCGAAGCAGAGTGCATAGAGCTGGACCCTCTATATTTCCATATATACTGAGGCTTAGATCCACAAGATTATGCAGCTAGCGTAGCTAGATATGTGAAGAGGACGCTACCAATTCTCGCATCAGTTCGGAAACACCACTCAGTCCTTTTAACTTCTCGACATCCGATTTGTCGTCCGCAAAGAGCGTGCTCACCGTCTCAAGGTTCGTCGTATGTCCTTGAGGCACCTCGATCGAGCTTGCATCTATCTATATAAATGAACTTTGTGAAATTCAACTTGAATCAACTTTGGAATTAATTGATATGGTAATTAATCGCCTGCATAATTTAAATTTCTTAAGAATAAAGAACAAATGGATTTGGAGTGGAGGGGCCCACAGAATTGTTTATTCGTACCATATTAATTAATTTATCCAAATCTATGACTTCTCTGCCAAGTGAACATATACATAATACTCCCTTCTAAGCATAACACAAAATTTTTAGGCACGGTTATTAAAAAAAGTGTATAAAATAGTGTAAGAGTGATAAAGGTAGTAGGGTCCATACTTTTTTAAAGAGATAACTTTTACTATTTTAGGAATGTGTCAAGCTTAGTAGAACGTCCAAATAAGGGAGTATAACTACTTGTATCTCTTACCAAAGTCAGCTCCAACCTACACCAGTTTCTTTATTAGTACTCCTTTTGTCTCATTATTTATGACACATTTTATTATTATAATACATTCATTTAAATATAAAATATGTCATGTTTAATGGGATGGAGGATGTATATACATATAACTATATATATATATATATATAAATATATATAAATAAAAATATGTGTTTGTGTGTGTTTTATATAAAGATATTGATGTCTCCCACATGCTTACCAGGCAAGTCTGACCTACCACATTATTCTTTATCAAGTTTTCAACTTTTTTTTAAATGAGTTTTTTCATTTCTTTGTGATCAATCAATAGAGATGTTCATATAATTTAACCGTAACCAAACCGCTCATGTAGACATTTGAGAATTCAGAATTTGAATTAAACAGTTATCACGACGATTTAGAGTTTGGAATCAAATTAGTAGGGTAAGAGTTCACAATTCAGAATTTTTTTTTCATGCAAGCATTATTTAGTATGTTTTCGTTCGATTTTTCGTTTAGATGTTAAGTTGTGTGTGTTAGCTTCTAGCTTCTTTATAAGTGTTTTTTGTTTCATTTTATGCCATGATTTGTTTTGTATCATTGGTTGATAGGTGCCGAAGAAAGGCCAAGAAGTGGTGGAAATGTGACGAAAAGAGATCGAGGGAGGATGGACGTGGTGTCGTGAAGCAACGGACCTGAGGGAATACAGAGGAGGCAGAAACATGCACTCAGCGAGCACTAGAGGTGTTGCGCTCGCTGAGATGCAGCTGCTGGAGCAGACAGAATCATAGGTCCAACTTAATTGTGAATGTGAAAGTTAGCAATTACGCAACTCTTGAGAATTGTTAGTTAGATACGAATATTGCATAAGTTAATTATGATATACACTTGATTATTGACGGAAATACTTTTGAATCCTAGGCCTTTAATTCTTGGTTTCTTACATTTTTCTTCATTTTATATTTATTTAATTTGGTTGGTCGATTACAAACTCTTTGATAAAATGTTATATGTTCATTTCGGATTCCATTATAGTGCTTAAATTAGATAGCCCTGTTAAGTTTTCCACGAGATTCGACTTATGTTAATTTGTCCGTTTACAATAGATCTCGTGCTTTTGCAAAAACTTAGAGTACTACACTTTTAAGTTAAACAAGCATGAACAAATAAAAACTTATAAATTGAATCCATTTCATAAAATTAGTGAGAATTTTTAATATTGATTTGATTTGCATAGTAGTGTATAGAATTGCTCCACTTTCCGCGGCAAGCACAATCAGGCCCGACCCTGAGGGCGGGCAGGCCTGGGCAAGGGTCTGAGGGCCCTAAATTGTTAGCTATGTTCTTATATATACATATACATATATATATATATATGTGTGTGTGTGTGTTTTGAGTTTAAACATAATGTCGAATGCGTTGATTTGGTATTTTGTCTAGATTAATTTTCAGTTCGTGCGAGTTCAATTCTTTATAATGCGGTTTTATTATTTTATATTGAATAAATCTTATATTATATCATATCATTTGCATGCGTATTAACACTATCCTGAGTGAATTGATGATATTTGTATAGTAGTATAAAGGTGAAGTGTAGACCTCCCCATTATTAATAGTCATGATTTATAATATATATCTAGCTAGTAAAGTGGAATACAACCATAAAGTTTAATTATGTATGTAACGCGGTTGAGTTCATATATGATATATAGTGTCTACCATTCACATTATATATTCTCCATCAAGTTCCTAATTATTTGTACTTTATTACTTCCTCCCAATAATTTGAAAGCATCACTAACCAACATGTCTAATCGTGAAAATTCCGTGTTATATTAATGTGATAACGACACGTAATATATTATATTTCAAAATTTAGAGCATATGCATATACATATATATATATATATATATAGAAAAACACAATTAAATTTAAACTATTGATCATTTATATGTATTAATTTTTTATCAAATCAATAGAAAATGTCAAACAATTGTACGATAAAGGATCAGCCGATCAGGATTGGATGAGATGAATATATGGCAAGTGAAAGTGAACATATGCATGAGATTTCAAAAGACGTGCCTCAGTGCAAAAGAATTCATTTTGTTTACTTTACATAATATGTGATGAATTGATAATATGTGATGAATTGATAAAATTAATTTATGCTAATTTTATGCTTGTTTTGATAGATTATTTAATTTTAAATTAATTTAATAAATTTATTTTTTAATTATTCAATCTTATATTTTATTAATCTAATTAATCATTGAAAGTGAACGCATAATTAATGTTGAAAGAATATGCCTAAGTGAAAGTTAATTACCACATGCATGGGAGACCCTACACGTCATTTGTGATGATAAAACACTTTGAATCATTACCAATCACTTTCTAACTTATTATATTTTTGTGTGGATTTTGGCCAAACATAAATAACTCCTAAATATAGAAAATTCTTAGAGGATGTAGGGTTGCCAAAAGTTCTCGGGTCGGGCCAGTCCAGTTCAAGCCATCAAGCTAAAGTCATATTTCGGTTCAAGTTAGGATGTCGAAATTTCTACTTATGGGTCAAATCAACTCATGAATTGAAAAATTAAATTTAAAGTATAAAGCGAAATTTATTAAACGGACGGAGTATTATTGAATTCACCACTAACTTTCTAATTACTCACATTATATATTTAATTTAATTATAAATAATGTGAGTATGATTCCATTTATAACATATTTAATTCATTTACTAATCGATCACTAACTTTCTTTCACTCACATACACATATTTAATTGATAAACATTGTGTAACCCTTATTTCACCCACGACACATTCAATTCATTTGGTAAAACTCGTGATGAATCCAAATACTCAAGTTTTTTATGGACGGATAAAGTAATTTATTATATTTAATGTAAATTTGTTATTCTACTTTAGTAATAACTAGAGAAAAACATAAGTTTGAAATAAAATAAAATGCAATATTTCTAAATGGTATGGTCAAAATTTTATTATAATAAATTTTAAATTTTGATTAAAACACAACATATAAAAATACAATGAATATTAAAACATAGTAGACTAAATACGGTTAAGAAGAATAAAAAATAATGTTGAAAAGTATGGACGTGTCAATTTGGTCCAAAGTCCACTAAACGTTTGTGGCCTAAAGTCAATAAACCCGTCGGGCCGATCCGAATCCATAATGTATCTATACATTCTTCGATCATACTAATTATGTCATTATGAGTGATATATATATATAGGCCTTTTTGTTGGTGCGTAGCAAATCTTATCTCACTAATTAATCAATCGATTTAAAATCATTTACGGTTTAATTAAAATCAATTAATTATATGCTAATGGCACCAATAATGGAGACAGGTATTATTTATTTTTATTTTTTTGAAAGAATCAAATCACTTTCTCAGTGCCATTTTTTCTTATAAATTGACAACTTATGTCTTCAATTTATTTACTACGAATACACAAGTAAACGATAATATAATAATAATAATAATAATTAGATTTTTAGCTGCTCTTATTTATTAGGTTTGCAGTTTGGTAACACTTGTTTTTGTTGATATTATATGTTGACTAATAGAATTAATTATCCTTTGGTGGTATATACTAAAGTCATCCAATGTCAAGAATTTAAGAGCCACCGTCATTTGAAATTTGGCTATTTAATTTATAGATTATTATATTCTGATTTTGTAATTTTTTTTCTATTTATTCATTTATATTTTTCTTCATTATCTATTTTTCAATTTAATTTAATTATTATGTTTTAGAATGTCATCTTAAATAAATTTCTGAATAAACAATTGAAAATACAAAATAAAAACATTACGCAGTTATAATTTAATGTATAACAATTCCAAAATAAATATAATTAAAATTTTAAAAGCATTTTATTTTATCAAAAATATACTTAATATAAATATCATATTCATAATTTAAATTAGATAATAATTCCAAAAAATATTTTATCTTATATTATCGGGCCGGAAATCCCAAGCTTTGTAGCTAAAGTCCAATAGGTCCGAGACTAATTTTGGACAGATTATTCAGGTCCTGATTTTTTTGAAACTCTTTTTTTCAAGTTCAGTCTCACTCAAACTCTGAATATTGTAGACGGGCCTATCGGTACGGGCTATTTTGACAGCTCTACTTAAAATTCATAAGTAACATTCTACCATGAAACCTAATACATGCATGCAAAAATTAAATTACGTTATTTTTTCAACGTGAACATATACTAGCTAAATATTTAACCTAAAATGTACTATACATGGTTGACCACATTATATGCAAATTTGATTTGGATAAGAATTATAGCAAAAGGATAAATTGAGTTTGATCACCATAATTAAATGGCAATTTATCTTTTCATTGTATGCAAATATAAATGTACATAAAGAAATATTAGTTTAATTTTAACTTTCAAAAAACATATCTAAAACATAATTAATCAGTTTATGAACAATAAGTCGATATAATTAAGTAAAAATATATTGAATGCATCTTGTTAATTAATTTGGTTTAATTATATTGAAAGTCGTTATATATATATATAGGGAAATTAACCTGGACCATATTATGAAATTTAGGTATGGTTCTTTTCAGTTTTGAATAATATTGCACGACTATTATACCTAGCTATAGTTAAATGATAAGCATGGATTTGTCTATTCAAATTTCACCACAAGTTAATGTTTCTAGTTCCTACATGCATGCATGTAAACTAGCTTGTAAGTAATTAATTTAATAACCAAAATACAACAATACACAAGATATAATTAGCACTAAATAAATAATGAACGAATATGCATATAGTTTTAGAGAATGGCATGCATTATTAGTCACGGTTCATATCTTCCTTATAATTCATATTAAAAAGTCACTAAATTTTATTTTTCTCTAAATTGTTTAATGGGGATAGGAATAAAGGCTACTCAATAAATAAAATTCATTAAATATTATGGTTCTCAAATCGTGTGGATCCGGTTGTTATTGGGTCGACTTTATAACATTCCAACTTGTTAAGGTCAAAACGAACCCGACCTGTTAAAGTTCTACTCTAAACCCGAACCTAACCTGTTAAGCTCAAGTCCAAACACGATATGAACCTGACACGAACACGAAAACTTTCATGTTGACAAGTCATGATAATGGCACGATCCGTTATCAACACGTTAAAATCATAAATTTTTATGAAAAACGATATAAAAATTATAATAAAAAATATTAATACATAAATTTTGAATTTATAAAATATATTTCCTCTAAAAGTGGTTTGGTTTGACGAAACAGCTCTAACATATTTGGTCAAATCAAACAACTTTTAGCGAGACGAAGGGAGTAGTTATTTTTATATTTAAAGAAAATGCAAAATATTTTAAAAAATTATATTTCCTTCAAAAATCTAAATTATTAATATATTATAAATGTTGTTATCGGGTGACCTGAAGTCAACCCGTACCCGACAGGATTCGACCTGATAACGATCCAAACCCGATAAAACTTGACACCAACCAATTAATTTTGTGCGTGCTCGTGTCGGGTTATCGTGTCATGTCAAAAATTGAAAGACCCATTAAAGATTATCCTTTAGCTATATATAATTCATTTTTTTCTAAATTTTTTACCTAACTATTTTCCCGTTCATGAAAATTTGTGAAGGGGAAATGTCCATGTATAATTTCTTGTTAGGCATAGAAAGTGACTTAAGGTCAAGGAAATGGACACAAATTTATTTAAAAAAGAAAAAAGAAACAAATACAAAATTAAGAACCCCATTTCACCAACAAATTCTAAGCTCATGCACAACTATGATTGACCATATTTTTTCAATGCTTAGTAGAAAAATTAACAACCCCTATGGATTGAATTAAGTACACAAAACGTCACTATTTTTGGTACAGAATTTCAATAAATACAAAATAAACAAGTGTTTATTTCTCCAATTAAAAGCGACTCCAAAGAGAAGTCGCATTCTCGCCCAGCACGAGCCTCAGCGGTTCCTCAGCTACCTTATTGTGCATTGACACGTGTTAATTGTTAGTTAGGCGAACACGCTTTTGTCTCTCGTGGCATTTAGCCTAAGCCTGAACAGTCGCTTTTTCAGCGTTAAAAGTCGGCACCGGAGGAACCGCACCGGACGGGAAACTATGCCGCGTGGCATTCTATGGGAGTATTGAGGTCTTGAAATTAAATCGCCATCGTCAATAAATTGGCATAGGCAAAGTCTTGGTGTTATTTCGTAACATTCTTATTAATATTTCTTTTATACATTGTCATTAATTAGATTAAAAATTAGTATGTAAACGACTGGCAAAACTTTTTCTATGTTCATTACGTCCGGAATTGTGGGTTGCCCTAAATATCAACTTGGAATCGAAAAAAGTTAGAGTTGAAAATTTATAACCCGAAACCGTTTTTAATCCGAATGGATTGGATTGAAAATAACTTAAACCTAGACTAGTTGGCCCAAAAATTGAATGGATTGATGTAATGAAAAAATAAAATAAAATAATTGTGGAATATATTTAATTTTTTATGTAAAAATTATATTTATTATACTCACCCATTAATCTTTCGTTTGATAAAAATTATTATGACATATTTTATTTTTATTTTTATACTATGTACATACGTTGATATGCTATATAGAAAAAGTATGATTTAGTATCCATTAGGATACAATTTTAAAAAATAATAAATAATAAAAAAAATATACAATGAGTTGTATGTTTTTGAAACATTACGTAAATTGCCACGTGAGATGCGAGCACGTGAAATAATGAAAAAAAAATTCAATTAAATCGAATACGCAATCATAAAAAATGAATTTGTTTATCATAAATAGATTGGTCGTCTCTGATCGTGAACCTGCTTCACCTTAATTATTATTTTACTGGGTTGATGACTTAACAGACCCACATGCAATAAGAATCTAAAATTTGTACATTGTAGCGTGTAACATGATAACTCACACAAAAACACAAATCACAACTCACACTACACTAGAGTCTAGAGTCTACACTAGAAAACACACGTACGTACCACCCCCACCGTTAGTTGCTATTTTTGCTTACTTCTATAAATGCTTCACACGCATTAATTTGTAGGCTAACAATCTAAGCATAGAAGCAACACACTTTAACACAAAGTAATATTTAACACAGAATCAAACCCCACCCACCCAGATCATAATGGCATACAGTGGAAACAGCAGCGCCAATGCCGCCACGGCGGCGGCGGAGGGATCTCCGACCTCCTCGTCTTCACCCAGATCCTCCTCTCCTCCGCCCTCGCCTCCGGTGATCCTCAGCCCCTGCGCCGCTTGCAAGATCCTCCGCCGCCGTTGTGTCGATAAATGCATCTTGGCGCCCTACTTCCCGCCTACGGAGCCCCTCAAGTTCACCATTGCTCACCGTGTCTTTGGCGCTAGTAACATTATCAAGTTATTACAGGTAACTTCATTTCTATGCTTCTCATTCTCAGATAACCTATTGCCTAGTTATGTGATGGTGTAAGTGTGTCAAGATTTCACGAGCTATTCAGGATCTACTCGAGAAAAACACGAAATTGAGTCTATATTTTTTTTTTGAAAAAAGATTGAGTCTATATTAATTGAGTTGTGCTTGAGCGTGAGCTATTCGCATGCATATCATATCAAGCCCGAGTTCGAGTTCGTTGATACTCTATTTGACCTAATCAAGTTTGGGGCATGATTTTACCCTTTATGATCAAACAAGCTTAAATGAGCTTAAGTGAGATAAATTTCGAGTTATAGCAACAGTCAAGCATAATTCAGTCAAACTCGAGCTTATATAAGATTGAACTCAAAAGATGAAATTTGATCGAGTTGAGCTCTAGCTTGACCTTGACATTAATGGGTCAAATTTGAGCTTCAATAAGCTAATACCCTCGACTTGTTTGTTTACATCCCTATATATGATATATCGTCTTGTATTAACACAAATACGATATATCACATAAAAATATAAAGAATTTAAAGTTCATATAATAAATATGCATGTGAATTATTAATCATGTCACTAATCATCCTTGACAATTTAAGAATTTCACAATTGAAAATTATGATCAACATTTTTGGAGTTACTTTTGCATTTCATTATCACTAATAATGTGTGCAAATTGTAATATATTAGATGTAACAAGATAGTTAAGTGAAGAAACTGTTAAATTCATGTGAAAGCAATTTGAAATAATGAAAAAGCTTTTATTTGTTTTTGTCATTTTAGAACATTTAAGCAAGTGTGAAACTAACTTTTTGGGATTTGAAAATATTGAAAAGGATAGAGAGAATATATAAAGAGAAAAAAGGTTTATATTCTATAAATGGAGGAAGTGGGAAATTTTTCATGATCCACTAATTGAAGAGTCTTTCTTTAGTACATATAACCACCAATAAATCAAGAAAAAGAGGGGATTTATAATTTCATAGTTGTGATTTTTCAAGATTTCTTTTTCTTTTTCTTGACTTCCATGTTCTTGGTGTATTTTTGTATGGAATTGGACTTTAAAATATTGACCACTTAACAAACTGAAAATGACAATTATAATAAGGTCAATTGGATTAGGCACCAAAGATATAAAAATAAATAAAAATGGTATAATATCTCTAATCATTTTATTGAAAGGCACACTCTTTAGCTTTCATGATAGTAATATATAATTATTTCTTGCATTTAAATCACTTTAATTCAGTATTTAAGTTGATAAACTTAAAATTAGAGTATATACTTTAAAAAATTCATATTTGTTATGATTCATTATATTGTAATGATTTTAAATTAAAATTATAAATCTGATATATTGATTAATAAGATACTGAATCTCGTTAAAAAAACAAACTCATCCAAGTGAATCTCCAATTTAATAGAGTACATATAAGTTGAGACTCAAACAAGTTTTTGTGGCATATTACAACGGCAGAGCATTTACTTTGAATGATAAGTTGTTAAATTGATAAAATATAGAATTGAGTATTTAAATGATAAAATTGTTAAATTAGCTCAAAAATTGAATATTTATCATTTATCCATCAAAGTAAATACTAAATTAGATTGAATCACTGTCATCTATCAGTCTTATCATGCAAATCTTATCATGCAAAGTAAACGACATTTATATATCTTTCCAAAATCCTAACTCTGTCATCCAAACCCTAATCAGGAGCTTCCGGAGGATCAAAGAGCGGATGCTGTAAACAGCATGGTTTACGAAGCGAACGCGAGGCTGAGGGATCCCGTCTACGGCTGCGCTGGAGCGATTTGCCACCTTCAGAAGCAGATCGGTGAGCTTCAAGCAGAACTAGCAAAAGCACAAGCAGAAATCATGAACATACAATGCCAGAATTCCAACTTGTTTGACCTAATTTGCAAGCAAATGTCTGCAAAAATGGATGAGGAAAATCTTCCACAGCCATTGCCGTTTCATGAGAGCTCTGCCTTCCTTTTGGATGAGAGCATTTTTGGGGTGGCTTGGGATCCCCTTTGGACATGAATTCATATATATTTCAATTGATCAAAGGAATATTTTAATTTTAACAATATATATAATACTTACAAGAATTATCAAGAAAATAATTATTGATTTTGTACTGATTTTATCTGTTATAATTAGATATGTACTTTGCAGTGTGAATTTCTCCAACTTTTCCAAAGGAAAAGTAAAAGTGATATTAAAGGTTTAAAAGGGGGGTTCCATAGGACTAAGAAGTCTTGTATATGGCATCTTTAATTTGGTGACCTAATGCTTTGAGAATTACTTTGAATGATGATGATCATAAATTATGCTATATATAGTATCACTTCTTTTTATTTTCTTTAGTAGATTATCATTTTTATCATTTAAATTCAAGAAAGTTGCTTTAAAAGATTAAGTATTATTCCATCCCCCACAAAATTTTAAAAGATTAAGTACCACTCCATCCATCAAGAAATTTGTTATCTTATAACAAGTCAAATATAATTGATCAAGTTAGATCCAAACTTCAATCAAAATATAATAAAGTTGAAGTTAAATTATTTATTAAAATGCATACCGCTTCAAACTGGGTAAAAAAATTTAATAAATTTATGGAAGAAGGAAGTATATAAAAATAAAATAGTATATATGGTTGACTAAAACTTATACAAGTATAGAAGAGATTTCAAGACAAGGTTGCACATGCAAAAAATTGAAGTCGTAGCATCAATTTTTTCATAAGTTTAAAATTACTTAACTAGATAATATTGTGAGTTTAAAATTTCACTAATTACGTACAAAATAATATTTCAAGGTCAAAAGTCTTCATATAATAAACTTTATTTTCCTGCTTTTTTAATATATTATGTGTGAATTCATAAGAATATTACAACCTTTTTAAGACTATCAACTCTCCCTTTTCTGTTTAAATATGTTGACAAATCCCTTAGCTAGATCGAACTTTTAGAAGCTTTTAAAGAAAATTAGTACTACAACTTTATTTATTGAACATATGTATCAGCAATTAAAATTACGATGTAATATATCCATTATAGAAAGAAAATAAGGTAAACTATTTTATTATCGAGTATGACATGCATGATTATTTAATTATATTAATTAATAAGTATTACTCATTTTCCACTAAAAAAATATCTCAATGTGGTGATTTTGTGATGAAAAATGGAATAATATAATGTGGGAAAACTTGCTAAATATATATAATAAATAAAGTTATTTTTTGTAAACCGAAGAAAATAACATAAATATTTTTTGTGAATAGACTAATAATATTATTTAAAATATAAAATATTAAAATATATATACTATCGCCATCATCCATGTATATAGCTTCTTTTATCTTTCGTCTCTTCCATATAAACATAAATATAAACTTTCCATTTTCCTACGTTATAATTACCATTTTATCACACAAAAACCTATAATCTAATTAGAAATTTATATTTTCACACCAATTCACAATATACTAAAGAGCCAAGTAATATCAAAGTGAGGTTTAATGCATTTATTTAAATAAATATATTGAGCAATCTAGAAAGGACCTTTGTTGAATTAAGATTTGAGTTGCATTAGTAGAGCACCGCTGGAACATCTTTTGAGTACACTATTTAATGTGTCCACGACAAACGATTCATTATAGACTTCGTTCTTTTTTTATTTTGTATTTAAACTATACTCCTAATTAATAAATACCAGTCAGAAAGTGAAAATTTTAAACTTTTTATGAAAAAATTAATATTTATTTACGAGTCATGTCACATCATTCGCGGCGTATTAATTCCGTCCGCCGCTTGCGGGTGATCATTTTTGTACATTCCTAATTAAATAACCAGTCAGTAAACTTATTTGTCATTCGTGAATGATATGACATGTCATGTAGATAAATATTAAATTTTTTAGAAATTTTAATTAGGAATTAATAAAATATAATTTATTACTTGTTCAATATGAAATAATAAAAAATAAAAATTATAGAATATTATATCAACTAGACGACACGTTAAATTGTAAAATAAAAATTATACTCCCTCCGTCCCGTTAAAAGTGGTCATGTTTCCTTTTTGGGCCGTCCCACTAAAAGTGGTCACTTTCCTAAAAAGGAAAAGTTTTTACCTTTAAACTACCTCTCTCCTACTTTATTTACACATAACACTTTAGTTTCTTAATGTCCGTGCCGATCCCTTTGTGGCCGCTTTTAACGGGACGGAGGGAGTAGTATATTATATCAAGTAGACGGACACGTTAAATTGTAATAGTAACGGGTAACGGATGGTGTAGCGATTCTATAGCTGTCGGTAAAGAATATGAACCTACTATTTTCCTTCAATTAATTTTAAATGTTCTGTAATTTAATCATATTTTATGACAGTGGTGAACGTCACATGATATGCAGCAGCAGTAATCCAATTACACAAATTAATTTAAAATAATAATTATCTTATAATTGGATGAAGTCTGAAAACAACACACCTAACAGAATAAAAAAGAAAGAAAATTTTGTACTTCCTTCGTCCCACTAAATTTGATATAATTCTTTTATTGGACATCTCACTAAGTTTGACATATTTTTAAAATAGTAAAAGTTATCCTTTTAAAAATGTGTGAATCATACCACCTTTATCAATTTTACACTACTTTATACATTTTTCTTAATAACCGTGACCAAAAGTTTTGTGTGATGCATATTGGGAAGAACGAATTACTACTTATTTTGTGACTATATCATATTCCCTTGGACGAGGGAATATTTGTGAAATAATAAATCCTGATTAAGGAGCTACTAATTAAACAAATCAATAAATATAATCCAATTGGCATTATATAATATTAATATATGACCATGTCCACTCAAGTACCTATAAGATTAATAAATAATTAAATAAGTATATTATTAGGAACCTAAAACTGGCCATATTATGATAAAAATATCAAACCTAAATCAAACCAAATTCCGCCAAACATGGAATCTGATGTGACAAATGAAACTTTGACTATATATTTTCTTGGTTTATAATATTTGTTTAAATATGCATCAACTTCAAGTGATTGCCAATTATAAATATATATTTATATACATGCAATGATTAATCGACGCGTATATATAAGGACCAAATACTACATACCTTATTATATAATTTGCAATAATGTCTATATTTAGTTAGTTTTTCACTGTTTCATGCCTTTGGATTATGCTAAATTTGAAACAATTAGTTGACTAATTAGTTTGATATACAAATATGATAATATGTGTATGCAGCGGAGATAACTTAACTCAAAATAATACTTTATACGTCTCATTATTTATAGTACGTTATTTTTGGATACAGGTATTAAGAAAATTATTTGTTGTATGTAAAACTCAATAAAGTTGATTAATTTTTTAATAATAAAATATTTTTTTTTTAAAAAGAATCATTATTATTAAGATACCCAATATAGTAAATGTGTCATGACTCATATATAATGAGATGGAGAGAGTAGTTTTTTGATAAAATTTTATTAATTCTCACTACTTTTTGACTAGGGTTTGTTAATTATTGTATAGTTTAATATTTATTCAATATTTCATCCTGATACAAAAAGTGTCTTGCGAGAGATTTGACAAGAATTTTAATAAAAAGTTGAAAAGTACGTCTTTTTAGAAAAGAATGAGTCTCTCAAAATAGAATATATGTGAGTTGTAAAACATTGAGTGTTTTGTTGGATCATGTCTAAAAAATAAATAGTACACTTTTTGTGAACAGCCCAATGGGTAATAACAGTACACTTTTTGTGGACGAAAAAAGTAAAAGGTAAAAATAATTGTAATAAATAAAAATTATAGTGATGTGTATATTTATGTAGTGTTGTCACTTTTGTTATAGTTAGACACGTTAAGTTGTTTCCATCACTGGATTGATTCAACCTTATTATATTATCAAAATTGGAATTGTGAAAAACAATTCTTTGAACTATGGTCTTAGTTCTGACGATTATTTAATAGGATACTATTTAGTTTACTGTATTTGGGATTAATCTCTCATTGACTTTGTAACAGAAGATTCTTAGATTTATTGAAGTGATATAATTGACCAGCAATTGTATTAAATAAAATCATCCAAACGAGTTTAGTGTGAAACTTTGAATCATGCAGGTTACTATATTCATTTTCATACTATTGTGGACCTTGAGTTTATATTATATAGTTTGTTTATTAAAATAATAAATTGTGTCAAATTTATTGAGATAGAGGTAGTACTTTTTTACATTTTTAAATCTATACAATGAATTAAGTGTAAATAAATGCATTATATAAAAATGATCCCCAACCGTCACGGGCGTGTTGATACACCTTTGATGATATAACATGTTAAGTAGATAAATAATAAATTTTTAATAATTTTTTATTAATTTTCTCATTTCAAATATAATTTATTGATTATAGTATAATGTAAAATTTATTCAATAATAAATAATAAAACAACGAAAATTATGATGATATATGGTACTCCCTTTGTCCTATTATTTATGGCACGTTTTATTATAATACACTCGTTTGAATATGCAACGTGTCATGTTTAATGGGATAGAGGAAGTATTAAATATATGACATTACGTGATATTACTACATCAATTGAGGATACTAGTAAAACCTCTATAAATTAATAAACTCTCTAAAATAATAAAATTTTCCGGTCCCGACTTGGGCCTTTGTAAAAAATCATCAAATTCGATAAGATAATAATTTTTCGGAAAATCCCTTTATAAAATATAGGTCCCATTAAAACTCTAAATTAATAATTCATAAAAATTACAATTATAATTACTATGATAATTTGCTAAAATATAAATTTATTGTTAATTGCTTTTTATTAAAATTTAAATCTAATTATATTTCATCTTTAACTTTTCTAATTGCACCCAAAACTTTCGGTGTCGAGTTCTCTAGCTGCAACAAAAAATTGTGAAGAGTTGTTGCCGTCCTCAAAGCCTTCTTTCGCGTGACTGATTCCAATAGTATTGAATCATCTTCAACTTCATCATTAGTAGGATTTTCAATAATATCAGCAACAATTTTTTTTCAAAATTTTGAACAATTAAACATTCATCATTTTCACCTGGATAGTCTACCAATTTGTTGATGTCCATTTCATTGCGATAACCAACATCCTTAATCATATTCTCTAGCTCATGGAGGCTCTCTTCAAAGATCGTCTCACTTGAGTCGCTTGAGATTGCTTCACTTAAATGAATTTTGTATATGATTATATTTAATTAGTTACAAAGAATTTGGTGATGCGTGAATATAATAAATGAAACATATATGAATTTATTTATTTTCAATAAATATGAACTAAATTTGTTGAATTTAAAAAGTCACTCTTTTAATTAATAAAATATTAATTTATCGATATATTAATATCTCTCTTGTTGGGAAATATTTATAAGTGTTTTGATTCAGATCCCAATACCTCCCCTGAAAGATATTATAAGACCAGTACTGAATCTTAGTGTTTTCTGAAGAACTCACTTGTTAGAGAGTTCTATCTTTCAGGTACACTGAAGGGACCTACACTGAAGATTCAATGTTCGACAGAACTGAAGGACCTCTCACTGAAGTCTCCACTGAAGCACTGAAGTTGAAGCTAAAAGCCTGAAGCCTCACTGACACTGAAGTATTAAGTTCAAGTTTACACCGAAGTCAAGATCCTGACATTCTCACTGAAGGACAGCCTACTACATAGGCTTTCTATTTTTAGCAAAGATCTTGGTAGGTGAAACACAATTAGTGTGTCAGACCCTAAAGTCAAAAAGGACAGGCTACTCCAACGGGAAGAATTCAAATTAAAGCCTTCTCTCTCAACGGTCATATCTTCAAGAGAACACTATAAATACCTCACTGCTTCAAACACTTCAAGATACCGGTTACTCTACTTCTAAAATTCTCTATCGCTATTCTACTCTCTAACTTTCAGTAAAGAACAACTAGCTTTCAGATTCTATATTCTAGTGTTCTAGAGCGATATATTCCTGTAACCGAAGAGTGATTAGACTTACCTAAGTCATCTGTAAAATCACTGTAAGAACTCATCCATTAACTTGGAAACCCTCGATTAACTTCGAGAACACGTGGACGTAGAAGTTTTTATCTCCGAACCACGCAAACCAAACCTCTGTCTCTCTGTCTCATTTAAATTCAGTATTGATTATTCATTATATTACATCCACTGAATATTGATTAAGTGAAAATAGAAAGATAACATTAAGTTTTCTGAAAACAAACGAGTAAGATTTAAAGCCACCACATTCCGCACACTTAAGTTATTAGTCCATCAGTCAAACACTAAGTGTAGACTGAAGGATTCCTAACTGAAAGTACAACTCTACACTGAAGCACCTCCCTTCAGTTCAGGAGCACAAAAGTTTTTATTGTTAAAAACTGACTGGTGTATTGGGGCGCCCCCCCCCCCCATACACTCAGTTTCACTCGTTTCGGGACCAACAAGTGGTATCAGAGCAGTGTGTTTAACTACCACTGTTTCTAAGACCCAACGGTTTTTAAACTGATCTTTCAGAAAACTCACTTGCATTTCTTCTAACGTCTACCATGGAAACTTCCACAAGATTACCTATGTTCTCAATTGAAGATTATGAGTACTGGAAGTACAGGGTGTCTTCATTCCTGAAGGCACATCACGTCATGATGTGGGAAGTGATAACCACAGGACCAATGGTGATACTCGTGAAGTATCCACAGACCACAGCTGAAGGAGCTACTGAAGGTGCTGTGAAGAAGCCCATGCACGAGTATACCAGTGATGAGAAGAAGATCGCAGGACTGGATGATTATGCCAAACATATCATTTCAGGAACCTTAGAACGACCTATGCTCGTTCACATACAACATTGTGAAACCGCTCAGGAAATGTGGAACACATTAGAGCAAATGTGTGCAGGTTCGGAGGAAATCAAGGAAAATAAACTAACCCTTGAATGCCAAAAGTTTGATTCCTTCTTGCAGATGCCAGGAGAATCAATAAACGAACTGGAACTGAGGATCATGCAAATCCTTACTTCAGTAAAGGCTCTGAATCCTAACAAGTACACACAACGCGAGATCAATCTGAAGATTGTATGGTGTCTTCGACGTGAAGACTGGTTGCCATATCAGATCCAGATCAACGGGCGTTCAGACTTCAACTCACTCACCACAACTGCTATCTTCAGTATACTGAAGAGCCACGAGACAAGACAAAGGATTTTGGAAATCACAAATCCTTCCAAAGAGATTGTCCCCACATCCACTCAAGACGTTGTTGCTTTCAAAGCAGACAAGAGTCCAGCTAAAGAATCCAAATCTGAAGGACTCGACCTCGAAGGTATGTCGAAGGCTGAACTCATGGAACAGTATGTTCTAATGGCCAAACGTTTCGAACGTGCAGATTTAAAGAATGGCCGTTACAGAAGAATGTACAGAGACAACAAAACAAGATGGCCTAAACCATCGACCACTGAAGTCACAACCTCAACCTCTACGCCTGCATCCAATCAGGACACGACTGGCACACAGTCAAGGCCTGAACGACCCCAGTACAGCAAAGGAGTTTGCTACGAATGTGGGTCACCTGATCACTTCAAACCTGACTGCCCAGACCTCAGTAAAAAGGAAAGGGAAGAACTCAGGCAAAAGAGAGATCAGAGGACTGCAGAAAGGAAAGCCATGCTAGCTGAAGATGACATTGATCAACTCAACTCACCAGCTATGATTGTGCATGAAAGGCACTTCTCAGATTCATCAGATGATGAAGACTTGGGCTTGATGGCCATTAAGGATGAAGAAGTCATAGAAGAATTCTGCTTGATGGGCAACTATTCTGACTCTTCACCCCAGGTAATATATGCTCATATCCTGCCTAATGGAGAAATTGATTCATCTTCTTTCAAATCCACATCATTCTCATCACCGCATACTGAGTCTCACTCATTAACTGAAGTGATCAATACTGATGAGATCATTGAAACTGAAGATAACATTACTCAGGAGGAGTATGAGATCTTGACTAAAGATTTCCATAATCTTCAAGCGATATTTCTGATGACTAGAAATGAGAATGAGGAGCTGACCTCCAAGTTGGCTCAGAAAACTGAAAATCATCTTCAGAACTTACCAAATGACATTCGAAAGGATGAACTTGTTGAAAGAGTTTGCAAGGAACTCAACGATACTACTCTTAAGAATCAGGAACATGAGATATCTATCTCCAACCTGAATTCTGAACTTGCAACGAAGAATGATGAGATTGTTTTTCAAAGATCTCAAATAAATGAGATGACTGAGCGCATTAATCTTCTATCTGAAAGGATAGAATATTACAAAGGAAAGGTTGAAACTTGGACTAAATCAGGTTACACAAATCATATGTTGAGTTCATCTCAACAATCTCAAAAGAAAGGGCTTGGCTTTAACCAAGACAAGTCAACTGTGCCTTTCCTGAAGCCTCCAGAGAAACCTGTAACTATCATATCCTTTGTTAAAGGACCTGATCGAAAAGAGAGTGATATGATCATCACTGAGACTGCTTCTAAATCCCAAGGGAAGAAGCCAGTCACTGAAAAACAACCTATGGCAAAGAGACATATTGCCACTGAAAGAAATCAATCTGCTACTGAAAAACCAAAGCAGGTTTTCAGAAAACAAGTTGCTTCTGAAGAGAAGGTTTTCAGAAAACCTAAGGCAACTGATAAGCCGAAGGTTACTGAAAAACCAAAAGCAAGGACTACTGAAAAACCTAAGGCAACTGACAAGCCTAAGGTAAATAAAAAGCCTAAGACACAAAGGCAACCTCAGTTTCCTGAACCTCATTTCCAAAGAACAAAGTGCTCACATTGCACTTGTTCAGCAAACGGTTCTAGTCCCAGAAGCTATGACTCAAGGAGACATAGAACTCAACGATGGGAATCTTATTCCAACAATGCCCATTACAGAAATGAACGCAGGAATTCATCACCTAGTTCATACTATTCAGACTTTTCCAAAAAGTCAAACAGCCTCAACGCACCCCCAGTCCACCATTATGCACCAAAACGTTCAGTACATACTGAAAAACGATGGACTAAACCTCGACATGCACATGCAAGCTTCAAGGCAAGACCTAAGCCTGAAGTGAGCATGAAATATGTTCCAAAGAAGAAAACTGAGAAATCTGAATCTCAGAAGAAAACAAAAGTTGCATCAAACGCACGCATCATAAGGCAACACTGGGTGCCTAAGCATATCATGCATACTGAAGCTGGATCTAGTGTCAAGCTGGATCCTAAGACTCAGTTACTGCAGGATCTAGGACCAAGGAGAGGTGCACAAAAGGAGCAGTCCAGCTGGATCATAGACAGTGGATGCTCAAGGCACATGACGTTTCAGAAAGAAGCACTCTCCAACTACACTGAGAAAGATGGTCCTCAGGTAACCTTTGGTGATAACTCTAAGGGTTTCACTAAAGGGTATGGTACTCTCATTATAGGGAATGTCTCCATTATTGATGTTTCCTATGTCTCTGGCCTGAAGCACAACTTACTTTCAGTAAGTCAGTTGTGTGATAAAGGTTTTAATGTTGTTTTTAGTTCTGATGAGTGCAGGATCAACAAGCTCACTGATGAGACCACTGTAATGAAAGGCTTCAGGGTGGGAAATATTTACGCTGCTGATTGGAAAGTCTCTTCCCCTGAAACATGCCTGGTCTCAAAGAGCACTTCAGAACAAAGCTGGTTATGGCACAATAGGCTAAGTCACCTGAACTTCAAAGTTATCAACAGACTTGCAAGACACAGCCTAGTTCGAGGGATGCCTAACCTAGTCTTCGACAAAGACCATGTTTGTGGATCATGCCAAACTGGAAAGCAGATCAAGGCCTCATTCAAGACAAATGAAACTCCATCCACTGAGAAGATTCTTCAACTCTTACACATGGACCTATTTGGGCCTGTGACTCCACTCAGTGTAAATGGTAGGAAATATTGTCTTGTTATTACTGATGATTTCTCTCGTTTCACTTGGACAGTGTTTCTAAGGAAGAAGAATGAGACAATGGAGCGGATACCTGAATTGCTAACAAAGCTGAAGAATCAAAAGTCAACCAATGTTATCACCATACGCACTGATCGAGGAACTGAGTTTCTCAATGCGAAGATTTCAGATTTCTGTGCGCAAATGGGGATAGAACATCAGACTTCAGCTACTAGAACTCCACAACAAAATGGCGTTGCAGAAAGAAGGAACAGATCACTGAAGGAAGCTGCAAGAACGATGCTACATAGTTCAGGAATTCCAAAGAAATTCTGGGCTGAAGCCATCAACACAGCTTGCCACACTCAGAATAGATCACTACTCACCAAACGCCAAGGAAAAACTCCATACGAACTATGGAATAACAGGAAACCTACTCTCAAATATTTTCGTGCATTCGGTTGTAAGTGTTATATTCACAACAATGGCAAAACTCAATTAAGAACTTTTGATGGCAAAGCAGATCCAGGATTCTTCCTAGGTTACTCAGAGGAGAGTGCTGCCTATAGAGTTTTTAATAAGCATAACCTTGTAGTGGAAATGACACCTCATGTTATTTTTGATGAATCTATTTTTGAGTACAGGTTAAATCAAGTTGAAGTCATCACTGAAAGACTTCAGAATCTGAACCTAACACCTTCAGTTCAACAATCAAAGGAGGTTCTCATCTGGAACTTAGAAGAAGATGATGAAGAGAATGCTCCCACTGAAGAAACAAACGTCAGATTGGATAAAGAAATGGAGCCCACTGAAGTCAGAACTTCAGAATCTGAAGATAGGACTCCAGCCCCTGAACCTGAAACAGCCCATGAAACTGAACCTTCTTCTCCCACTGAAACTGAAGATCTCACTACTGAGATTCCACTTAGAGAAGAAGACATCCAATCTGAAGATCTCATTGAAGTTCAGATTCTACCTGAAGTACAGACATCTACTGAAAATCTCACCACTGAGATTCCATCACCAACTTCAGGGAGTAACAGTCCTAACCTAGTCAATATTCCTATAACTGTTGCTACTAACGACATATTGGCCAGTTCAGATAAAGCTATTTTGCAGGAAATCCAACGAACTGAATATGTAAGAGCCAACAATCAAGGGGGAACAAGTATAGTCCCTCAGACTGAAGAAGAATTCAATCCGTTTCAAAGGAGCCCTTCAGTAACAACACCACCTCCTAGTCAGAGAATGGACTTTATGATAATTACTGAAGAGGACATGAAGAGAAAAAGAAGATGGATTGAAGATCACCCTACTGACTCAGTGATTGGAAGTCTACAACTAGGAGTTCAGACCAGAAATCAGATTCAGGCAGAAATGGTCCAGCCATTAGCCACTGTTGAAGCTCCTACTGACTCCACCACTGAAGAACAACTACTGATTAGAGCAGATGTTGCACTGTTTTCAGATGAAAACTTCCTACACAGCTGCTATCTCTCCAACATTGAACCCAAAGACGCTCAGGAAGCCCTTCAAGATGTAAACTGGGTCTCCGCGATGCAAGAGGAACTGAATGAATTCACCAGGAACCAAGTTTGGGAACTTGTGGATCGTCCTAGGCATCAAGGTGTCATTGGTGTGAAATGGGTCTTCAAGAACAAGAAGGACGAACTAGGAGAAGTTGTTCGCAACAAGGCTAGACTGGTTGCCAAGGGTTACTGCCAAGAAGAGGGCATTGACTTTGATGAAACCTTCGCACCAGTAGCCAGACTGGAAGCAATCAGACTCTTCCTCGCCTATGCAGCTCACATGAAGTTCAAAGTCTATCAGATGGACGTGAAGAGTGCATTCTTGAATGGCGTACTGAAGGAAGAAGTCTATGTGGAGCAACCGCCAGGCTTCGAAACTGACTACACCAAAGTGTACAAGCTACACAAGGCTCTTTATGGGCTGAAACAAGCTCCTAGAGCTTGGTATGACACTTTGTCTGTTTTTCTTATTGAATCAGGTTTCAAGCGTGGATCAGTGGATAGAACTCTATTCACCATCAAGTATAATGGAGACATATTAATCGTTCAGATTTATGTTGATGACATTATATTTGGCTCGAAGTCCAAGAAGCTTTGTGACAAATTTGCTACGTTGATGAAGACTCAGTATCAAATGTCCATGATGGGAGAGATGGGATTCTTTCTAGGATTCCAGATCAAGCAATTCCCTGAAGGCATCTTCATTAACCAAGCCAAATACACAAAGGAGCTGCTCATCAAGTTTGGACTTCAGGACAGCAAATCAGTTGCAAGTTGGATAGGAAATCCACTTCAGGAACATGTCAGTTCTTGGGAAACAAACTGATAAGTTGGTTCTCCAAGAAGCAGACTTCAGTTGCTACATCAACCACTGAAGCTGAATACATGGCTGCTGGAAGTTGCTGCTCTCAGATTCTCTGGCTCAAGCAACAGCTTAGAGACTATGAAGTGCCTACCACTCAGGTTGCAATTTACTGCGACAGTTCAAGTGCGATTGCCATCACTCAGAACCCAGTTCTGCATACAAGGTGCAAGCACGTGGACATCAGGCATCACTTCATCAGAGATCACGTTGAAAAGAAAGATGTCACCATAGAGAAGATACACACTGACATTCAACGAGCAGACATACTCACAAAGCCACTGGAAGAAGCTAGATTCAGAATGCTAAGTGGAAGACTTGGGCTACTGAATCCTGATCTCTCCTAAGTGTGTTCACTGAAGGTACATTTCTATTTCCTACCAACACTGATGTCTTAAAGATTCATTAACTTAGTATTTTCAATATACTGAAGTTGTGATCCCAATAAGACTAAGAACAACGTGATGGTCATATTCTGAATAACTCTATAGTTATCTCAGGCAAATTATCATCACACATTGCCAAATACGTGCTTCAGCTAACCATGCAGGTCTACTGAAAGGACTTCAAAATCTGAAGTCTTATCTTGGCAAAATCCACAAAGAGATCAAAACTGAAGGATTTCAGAACCAACGCTGGGCTATACCAAAATCATCTGAAGTCAGTACTCTGAAGGAAAGGACCCAGAATATGAAGAACAACACTTTCTGAAAGCTCAAATTCAACCTGAAAGGAAGCAACTCAGTAGCCAGTATCAGCAACTGATGTTCAACACTTTAATTATTCTTGTATTTATTGCTCTAAGTGTTATGTTCTCAATCTGAGTTGTGTGTTATAAACGTAATTAAAGGCACATCGTACCTCGAACGATTCAACGTATCAGATACGCTATCTCGCATTTAATTTCTTCTGATATCTACAGTGCTTTTATCATCATGATTTAATCTCGGGAACTCAAACGTCGCGCTTATATCTCACGCGCCATACACTTTCCCGCCTTGTCAACCCATTCCTACACGTGCTTCAACCCTAACCGTTGATTTCTAAAAACGCGGAGGAAGATCTAACCGTTCGTTTAATATTTCATTTTCTATAAGATCATCTTCCTCAAATCTCTCGAGACTTTACGCTACTCTAATTCTCCAAAGCCTTACGCTAAAATCTCTTTCTCTTGTGATCTCACTGTTTGCGTTTTAGTAATCCAGAACTGCTTGTGTGTTGATCATTGAACTTTCATTCTCAAAACCTTTAATGTATGGTTATCTTACATTTGTGCATTTTCTGTTTTCTCTACTATAACTGCATCTTTATACTTCTTGAGAAATCTAGAGATATAATCTATATTCTCCTTTTACAGTAAATCAACACCATGGGCAAGAAAGCCATTCTTGGACCAGCAATGAAGCTCTCTCAACTTCGTGCTCGCCTCTACATCGAGCCTACTGCTGTCTTCACAGAAACTACAGTTGATACGGCGAAGACAATGTTCGAAATCATCAAGGGCAATGGTTTGGAGAAACTATCTACTCTTCGTCCCCGGAACACCTATCCTGAACAGGTGGTTCTTTTCTACCTCAACCTGGGATACGAAGGCTCTGATCTGAAGACTTCCCTGGATATCTCCATCAGGGAGCCTATTACTGGAGCCACTGAAGTCAAGAAGCTGCACATGAACGTGACTGAACTTCTTCAGTCAGTGTTCACTCTGAGGAACTTGGGTCACACTAAACCCATCCAGTTCCTGAAGGACAAGGAAGCCATTCAGGCTTTCTTCGCGCAGATTCAGGTGGAAGATCCCCCTCGCCAATTCTCCACCGCCAACAACAACAAGGGTTTGATACGCCCTGAGTTCAGACTCCTGCTGGATGTGGTTCAGCACTGCATCCTTGGGAAGAAGTCTTCCCATGAACAGCTCAGTTGGCAGAAGCTTGCCTTGATGAAGAGCATTTACAACTGTGATGGTGCCAACTGGGTAGCTGTGATGGAAGAGCTACTGATGGCTGAGGCCAATAAACTGAAGGAAGTGCCCGGTGGGGTCACTATGACGGGAAATGACACGATAAACCTTGTCACCAAGGTTTCAATCTTGATTGAAGAGTCTTACAAGCATGCTGACTCTGCTTTCCCCTCCGCCAAAGCTTATGATGAAAGGTGGATGTTCTCCACTGACTTGGATGTGCAAACTTCCATGCACGGGAAGGCTCTGGCCCTTCAGATGGAACTGCCCAAGGTGAAGAGAAAGGGCAAGCAGGCTGCCACTGAAGAGGAGGACGTGGACCCCATCCATGCAGTGGAAGATTATGATGAAGAGGAGGAAACTGAAGACACTCCTGAAGTTCCACCTCCCTCTCCTCCCAAGGTCACCAAGAGGAAGCGCAACCCCTCCAGGCGCCTTATTCTCCAGGCAGAGAAACCTCCTTCCCCCCCGCCTACCGTTCAGGAGGTTCTTAACTCCTCTACTGATGAGGACCTCCAGGACCAGTATACCCTTGCCAAACGCCCTCGCCAATCCTTTCCCAACCCTCAACCCATCTCAACCATACACCCTTCAGATATCCAACCCCCAACAATCATAATAGACATCTCACCTACCAAGACAACCCTTCTTACCAAAACCAAAACACCCTCTCAACCCATCTCCCAGATTCCTACAAGTGTTTCCACTACCCACATGTCCCTTGCCGATGAACCAGAAAATCTTGAAAAGGACACTGTTCCTTCATTCTCTCCTGATCTGCAAGTTACTGAACCTTCTATCTCACCAAAACCAACTAATCCTTCAGAACCTTTGATAACCACTGGGGATTCATTGGACAAGTACCAGACTATTTCAGAGCCTTCTGAAGTCCCCCGTTCAGAAACCAACCAATTTGCCTCAACCTCCCAACCCTCTGATTCCCAAGCCTTAGTGCTTTCTTCATCCCCAGCCCAAGCCTACCTACACAACCTGGAGCTCACCTCGTTCAAATTTCTGAGCTCCTCTTTCCCTGAACTTTTCAACCACCCTTCCCTCATCTCTCTCTGCCAGCGCCTCTGGACTTGGCGCCAGTATCGTTTCAACGATACCCTTGCTCTCCAGTACAAAATCGAGATATCTGGATGGAGTGCAATTTTGACTGAGGAAGCTGAGCTTCAGACTCTGTTTCAATTTTCTGATGCCAAGGATGCATTTCTTAATGCTGAGGCCCTTATTGATGCTCTTATCTTCCAGGCTGAAGCTGACGCTGGGAGAACTTACTTTCGTCGTACTTCTTCCTCTCTCCCTATTCCAGCCACTCAGTCTACTGATTCCACCTTCCCTGAAGCCCTGACTTCAGAAGGAGCTCTCCTGAAAGCTCATCGCTCTCTCTACAAGGCAACCATTCACGAGCTCAAGACGCATTCTGATGCTGAGAGCCAGCGCTTAACTGCCTCCACTGCCTCCATGATCAACGCCCTCCAGGCAACATACACAAAGAAGCTTGAAGGCCATGTCACTGACCTTCAGAAGTCTATGGATGCTGTCACTGCTGAGAATGCCTCTCTAAAGGCTGACCTGCATGCTGCCACTTCTACTGAGGCCTTAGATGCTAGAATTGAAGATGCTATTAAGGCCCAATACTCAGCACTGCAAGAATTTGTGAAGAAGGAAATGCGCTGCACCTTTCCCTCACATTTAGAGCATTACAAAGTGCCTTCTCACAAGAAATTCAGTGATTTGGTGCTGTCCTGCAATCGCAACCGCGCCAACACTCACTCTCTGCGCACTGAAGTCGATGCCGCTGTCAAGGCCACTTCAGATATGCGTGCACTTCTTGATCAACTCTCTACTGACTGCTCTGCGCATGGCAAATCTCTTGATCGTCAACGCTCGCGCATCAGTCGAACTTTCAAACGGGCTGATTCCAGCCATACTCTTGTTGAGGAAGCTAAGTCTACTGCAGACTCTGCTCTTGCTACAGCCCTTAAGGCTCAAGAATCAGCTGATGCTGCTCGCCTTCATGCCGTTGCTGCCAAGTCAAGGGCTGAGTCTTCCTCTACTGACCTTCCTTCTCTCTCCCCTTCATATCAAACGAAGGTGGATCTCATCATCGCTAACTGCCGCCGCCGTCTTCTGCCACTTGAAGATCTCTGCCGCTCCATTGCAGATTTTAACAAAATTGATCTTCACTTCCCTCCTGCCCAAATTCTTCCATGGCATGCTGATTCTCTTCTGCTGAATGCCCGTGATGCTGCCAATAAGGGGGAAGATATGGTGCCTGAAAACATCGCCTCTGCAGCTGTCATTGAAAAATCCACTGAAGTGCTTTCAACTGAAGTGCCCAAAGCTGTAACTGAAAAGAAAAATGATGAAGATGAGGACGATGATGAAGATGAGGTGCCGCCCACTCCTGACATTGATCTCACTGATGCTGAAGGTGATGACAATGATGATGATGACAATGACGAGGACGGACCTTCAGGTGCCGTGCCTTCAGGTTCCGCTACTACTGAAGAGCCAGCCTCTGGTGCTGCAGCTACTTCTGAACCGCCACCTCCTCCAACTCAGTCCAAATCACCTCCTAAGTCTTCAGGTACAAAGGATGATGAAGTGAGTATACATCTCAATACCACAGAATCATAATCTCTATCTCTTAACAAAACTCTTATTCCTACCTCCCTCTTTTAAGAACATTCAGGCTGCTGAAGGCCCTAAAGGCACAGCCATGCCAAAAGGAAAGGATGCCAAACTCTCTCCCGCTCATTCTGAAGTTAATGAAGAAGAAATCTACGAAGGAGAGATGAGCCCTGGCTCTGGAGAAGAAGAAGGAAATGTCCTGATCCATGTTACCATCCCTCCAGAAGCCAGAGAAATGCTTCAAAAACTGAAAGACGAATTTGATGCTCGTCAGGCTAAACTGAGAGCCACTGACACTCAACTTGCATCAAGTCTTTATCAACTGAGGCTACAAGGAAAAAAAAAGAGAACCACCCAGAATGATCCTCCCACGCGCGTTCATGCTGACACTTGGGTTAGACCAAATCTGAGTGATGAATGGGAAGATCTGAAGGATGACTTTGTGAAGATGCTCGATCACTGGATGATTTACGGCGTATGCGGAGAAACTGATCGAGACATCTTGTTTCAGAATTTTATGGACGACTATCCAGATTCAGAGTTTGTAAAGATGATCAAAGAAGATGCTGCCAAGACTGGAACTACCATCTCTGCTCCTGGCAGGAAATAATTCGATCGACCAAATCTGCCAGGTAGCCATCGCATAGACAAGGAGCCAATTGAATCTGAAGCACTCGTTGCTGCTCAAGTGCTTGGCTGGCAGGACCTGAGTCTGAAGGGACCATTCAGAAAGCTAAGGGATGTCACTTACCTGATGTTTAATGCTGTATCTCCCGAAGCTCAGCTAGAATTGGTTCAGATAACAAGAGAAGAAAAGAAGAAAGCTGCTCCTTAATCTCTTTTGTTGTATTTTCATTCTTACTGAAGTCTCTGTACTGAATCCTCTCTGTACTGAAATCCTTTGAATGAAATTGCAACATTTTGTTTCTCTTGATCTCAACCTGATGACAATCCTCTAGTTGTCCAGGCTCTGATTTTTTTTGGTTTGTTATTACCTATCTGATTTACTAACCCATCTTTTCTTATTGTTTAACTATTCTCCAGTTTAGGGGGAATTTCTTAACTTAGATAGATGTTTTCAGGTTAGGTATTGGCATCATCAAAAAGGGGGAAATTGTTGGGAAATATTTATAAGTGTTTTGATTCAGATCCCAATACCTCCCCTGAAAGATATTATAAGACCAGTACTGAATCTTAGTGTTTTCTGAAGAACTCACTTGTTAGAGAGTTCTATCTTTCAGGTACACTGAAGGGACCTACACTGAAGATTCAATGTTCGACAGAACTGAAGGACCTCTCACTGAAGTCTCCACTGAAGCACTGAAGTTGAAGCTAAAAGCCTGAAGCCTCACTGACACTGAAGTATTAAGTTCAAGTTTACACCGAAGTCAAGATCCTGACATTCTCACTGAAGGACAGCCTACTACATAGGCTTTCTATTTTTAGCAAAGATCTTGGTAGGTGAAACACAATCAGTGTGTCAGACCCTAAAGTCAAAAAGGACAGGCTACTCCAACGGGAAGAATTCAAATTAAAGCCTTCTCTCTCAACGGTCATATCTTCAAGAGAACACTATAAATACCTCACTGCTTCAAACACTTCAAGATACCGGTTACTCTACTTCTAAAATTCTCTATCGCTATTCTACTCTCTAACTTTCAGTAAAGAACAACTAGCTTTCAGATTCTATATTCTAGTGTTCTAGAGCGATATATTCCTGTAACCGAAGAGTGATTAGACTTACCTAAGTCATCTGTAAAATCACTGTAAGAACTCATCCATTAACTTGGAAACCCTCGATTAACTTCGAGAACACGTGGACGTAGGAGTTTTTATCTCCGAACCACGCAAACCAAACCTCTGTCTCTCTGTCTCATTTAAATTCAGTATTGATTATTCATTATATTACATCCACTGAATATTGATTAAGTGAAAAGAGAAAGATAACATTAAGTTTTCTGAAAACAAACGAGTAAGATTTAAAGCCACCACATTCCGCACACTTAAGTTATTAGTCCATCAGTCAAACACTAAGTGTAGACTGAAGGATTCCTAACTGAAAGTACAACTCTACACTGAAGCACCTCCCTTCAGTTCAGGAGCACAAAAGTTTTTATTGTTAAAAACTGACTGGTGTTTTCCCCCCCCCCCCCCATACACTCAGTTTCACTCGTTTCGGGACCAACATCTCTAAATTAATAAAATTTCATGATCCCAATACTATTAATTTATAGAAGTTTTACTGTATATTAAATTATGTCCACCACATGCGCTGGAAGAGTTGTAATGCATTACATATCCTTGTTAGACTCAATTTATCAACGCCCATATGGTTGGTCCAGGAGTCCTTCATCTATTAAAAAAAATATATTTGGAAGAAAATGAGTGGTGTATTTGAAAGAGTCCACGACCTCCACATCCCTCCTGTTTCTTTTTTTTTTAATATATTTGTATTCCAAATTAACATATTATTGACTCTTATATATTTTATCATGATATTATCTAAAATCAAATTATCTTTTGTATAATATATTTAATAATATATATATATTATATTAAAATTCATATTTTTTTTCTTCCTCTATAAATAGACACTAATTTTGACATAATTATTCATAAATTTTGAAGAAATATATGATAAATAGGACACGACTTCGTGACAAAGAAGCTCATAACGGTCTTCAAAACGATCTGATCGAGCACATATGGCAAAAGTTTGATGATGATAATTAAATGTGTAATTTTTGTATAATTATTTGGTGATCAGTTGTTTATTTTGATTTTCTTGTTTTGATTATTATAATTTTTTATTTTAAAATTCCCAGTTTCATATATTTTGTATTTTTTTCAAAAATTTTAATTTCTTGTTTTTGTTATGTATTTATTTCAAATAATTAAATTATTCTAAAAAATTAATTAAATAATAATATATAAAAAATTAATTTAATAATATAAAGGTAGGAATGTTGAATTGAGAATAAGATCACTAATAAACCTATAAAACGCCTTTTTCTTTATATTTCTATTTTCCCATTTAGGCCACCATTTTTAATCATTTTTTGGTGGGGTTATACCATTATTTTGTGATGGGTTTAGTAGGTCTTTTCTTTTGTGATTCATATTTCAAATTAGACTTATCCATGTAGTAATCAGATGAACGGAGTTGTAAACATGAAAGCGTTTTGGTTTTAGATTTGAGACCAATAGGTTCAAGAGATGAGAGAATTAAGCATACCCACGAGAAAGACTAATTCAATCCATAATGATGTACCGAAAAATCATTGAGGTGGTTGGGTGGGAAGAATAAAATTTATAAAAGAGAGAAAAATGAATATAATAATATAAAAGTGAGAGGTTGAGTTGGAAATGTAGTTGTAAACAAGCCTTAGAGAGGACGTATGAGAGTTCTATAATCTTTAATTTGGAGATCTAGATTTTGCAAACAATTAGGATATATCCACAGTAGAGTTTTTAGCACTTTAATTCATACAAACAATGATCTAAAAGGATTACAGAGAGCAGAAAATATAGCAACGATGTACAAAAGCATATATATAGCAACAGTAAACGCAAGCTTTACCGATGAATCCGTATTCAAAATCTAGTTTTCATAGCACAGAAAAGCTGTGTACAAAAAGGAAAGATTACTTTACTACCAAAAACAGATATTCTCGACGAATTGTAAAGCAAAAAAATCCTTATGGCAACTGTTGATATAACAAACAAAAATCTGGTGGAAAAACCAGCAACAGTTCATCTATTTCTGCAGAAGGGGCTCACTGGTTTCCTCGTTTTTATCCATCGCCTTTCTTGCAAGCTCGTAGCCTGCAAAGTTCATGGCGCCCAGTGGAGCGATCCAGAAGAAACGAGGCACGGCGCCTTTGAACAGTCCGAGAGGCCCTTCATGGCGAAGGATTGAAAAAGCCACGATTGTAAGTGACACAGTGCGTCCTTGAGGTGCAGTCATCGTCCTTGTTTTTATCACGTCGAAGGGAGTTGTCAAGACGGCAGCGAGCCCACCGGATAATGCACCGACGGCAATGGTTTCCCACGGTTCTAGCTCTCGGCCCAGAAGCCGTTGCACGCCCTGAATTAGTGGAATTACGAATAATGATTGTGCAAGGTTATGACGAGTTTATTTCTTGCTAGCTATTATGATGAAGTGATTAGTTACCTTTTTGGATTCAGCATAAAGGCCCATGCCGGCAACATAGAACGGAACCTCTCGGCAGAGGGTTGCACCGGTGCCACGGAAAAAACCCCGGGGGCCATCTTGCTGCCAAGTCCCGATAATAGCTTCGCCCACGTTATCAAATAGACCAGCCTGACATCTTTGCTTCAACACCTCACATGGAATACGCACTGCTGTTCCCAGAACTGTGCTACAGAATGATGCCAAAGATTGAACCTAAATACCATTTTCGTAATTAGTTATGTTAGCTGTGGATTGAGTGGCGTCCCGATTCCACCGAATACACAAGAAAAAGCCCTCAATAACATAGATAGCATATCCTCCGAAAGTTTCAGCTTTTCTAACGACCATGATCAACAAAATAAATGATTGCTTTCCCCATAGTTACATCTTAGTAAGTAGGGTGTAACTGAGTCAAGAAAGCTCTTGACCTACACGGAATCAACTCAATAAGAACTCAAAATCAACTCCATTACGTATCATAGGGAGTTAGAGTTAAATGATACTCGGGCTTGTAAGCCTAACCAACCCTAGGGTATGAAATTACATTTATAACCTTTATACTCCCTCCGTCCCACCAATGTAGTTCTTCTTTCCCGATTGGGACGTCCCACGAAGGTAGTCTCATTTCATTTTTTGGCAAAATTTTATATCTAAAAAGCAAAGGGCATTAAGGTAAATCTAATAAAGTAAAGAGGAATAAAATAAGATATTGGTTTGTGTGAAAAAGAAGGGGAACTACTTTCGTGGGACGGAGGGAGTATTACTTATTACTGATTTCACATGTATACCTTTTATTAAGTGAGCTTAATCAAGTCAAAATCAAGCTTATTGAGCTTTCCACCGAGTCGAGCTCGAACTTGAAAAATGAAACTCGATCGACTCAAGCTTGAGCTCAAGCTCAGTACTCGGGTCGACTCAGTTCATTCACACCCTTACTGAGAAACGCTTTAGCAGTTATGTGGGGAGACTGAAGCGAACAAGTGTATCTCGATAACTATGGCCAAAACGCGATGGAAATGCAATTATTTTAGCTAGACTGTTACAGAGTGAACATACTCAAGAACATAGATAAAAGCAACATGGCATAATAAGAGGTAATATTTAAATCAAAGGGCATCAAGATTCTAACCTGTAATTCAGGAAGCGTCGGTGCAAAATTTATCAAGAGAAGCTTGCTTGCTTCCAAAATTCCGGTTCGGAGACCGTGACTGCACTAATAATGAATCAGCATTGTAACAGAAAGCAACCACTTAAAGTAAAAGAGAAGAACAACGAAATATACCTCGAAAATTGCCCCAATATTGCTGGAATGGACCCCCTATATACGCCCCGCACTCCGATTTGAGGAAGCTTCGCTAAAATTTCTGGAAAGGTGAGAGTTGAAGCTTGAACTCTTGTCTGATAGACAAATCAGTACAGAACAGTCAGATTGCTTCACGGAATGTTGGAAGTTAGACGACCTGCAAAACGTGCAGACTAAACCTATTTGACTCGACATTTTACAGTTTTTAGTTTCATCCTATACAATCTTTTCTGATAAATATTGAACTAAGACATCTTTACAAAATTACAACCACAACCAAGTTGCATGTGAGAAATTAATGTTCTCATATTTCGTCGTTTCAGAAACCAACATGCATATCGTGCGCGACAGATAAGTAATAGAATAGTATTGGTGCAACAGACAGTCTAAAGTAAAATGGAAGAGTACACCTCCAAATGTGTTTAAACACTAATATGTAATTAAACCACCACATTAAAATCCGACAGACATCATCAATGGGATTTCATGTTATTGAGAAGGCAACAAAGTAGAAGAGTGAAAACCATAAAAACAAGATAAACTATGTTCTGTTTCTCAAGGAATTACCTTAATCGTGTCCATAGGATGCATTAAAGCAGTAGACATAGCACAGGAAAGCCCTCCAACCAATGCTGCCTTTAGAACACTTCCAGCTGGTATTTCTACCGGTGGAGGAACAGCGACCACAGTGGCAGCTTCAAACCAAATGCTTCTGAAATTCAGAGGAATGTTAATGCTAGTTGCTATCAGATGTTGGCAAACGAGTTTATTAAAAAAGAAGCAGAAAATGAGAATCAGAATACTCAAATTTACTTAGGGATACATAAACCATTATATAAATATATACTAGCAAAACTCGGGTCTTTTAGAATCTGTGCAATATAGCTTGGATCGTTTCTAGAACTTTTGAATAATCGGGAGTACATGCAGTCAGTAATTAGGTGCTATCATGAAGGAATATTAGAACTTATCCACTTTAAAAACTAAAATGAACAAAGTAAAAGGACAAGAGAAGCCGAATTGAAAAAATAAAGTTCGATTTTACCTAGGATCTTCTTGAAGTCGTTCAGATGGGAGTAAAAGCATGAAGTTACGGAAATGCCCATATGATATGGATTCCCCTATATCAGCATTCAGAAAACGCATCATGGCAAGAGCATTATCCTCATTTGCGGGCAGTCCTGCATTTTCCAGTGATGCCAAAATTTCACTTTTCTTTAGTGTTCCAAACTTGCTCAAACAGAGACTGGTGTAAGCCCGAAGAATAGTTGGTTCTTTCTGTTCCATCAGGGACAAGAACTGCTTCCAACCAAAAGATTTTGAGAACAAGTGGCTTCTAGCACGACGCATGAACTCATTGGCATATCTCTTGGGTAATTTTCTCTTTCTCATGGCAACTTCAAGATCTTCTAAGGTAACTTGACCGTCACCATCTCTGTCTAATTCAAGAAAAAACCTCTTTCCTGCAAACAAATGAGGTTGATATCATGTTAATATTGAACCAAATAGTACTCCATTCTACAAGCAGGAACTATAAGGGATTAACTGTTTCAAATGTCAAAGCTGATGATCGTAGTAATCCTGAATAACGGAATGGCAATTTGTTAATGCAATCCTCTAATTCTTTTCCCTGTCAAACCACTCCTGCAAAATATTACTTAACAGGATAGGTGAAGAGGATACTATGTGTTGACAAGTAATTACTAGATAACCCCTGCACTCCCTCACACATACGTGAAGGATTTGGGTTTAGAGACCCTCACAAGCAACTCACTTACTTTCTACCAGAATTTGGATTCTTAGGGGAGGGGTCGAAAGCCATGTTTCATCTCTAACTCAAGAAAAGATCAAATTCCTTTTTTCTAAACACGGATAACTGATGACATGCCACAGCTAGGGAAGCTAAATTTTTCTGAAGTCCATAATAGAAAATCAATTATAAGCCCATGAGAGATTTAACAAGTCACCTCAATGAGCTCACGAGACCTTACGGTCCTACCCAGAGTAGTGGAGGAAGCCATGATCAATCTAACTGAAGAGAAGGTCAGAGCCTTCATTAAACACATACAGGGATAATAAGCTAGCACAACTATGGACACCAAATTTTAATGTTAAATTCCTCACTTGCATAATGAAAAGAATCCACTACTTCATAAGAGAGCTCAGATGATTAAATACTGTTCTGCCATTTAAGTTTTAAGTTATATATTTCAATAAAATATTGTTCCTCTTTAAATTGTATTACGAAGCACATTCTTGCGGATGTTCTGACTTCATTATTGGAGATTCCTATAAGGTTATAACTCTCCTATATAAATGTGCTAGCAACTAATGTTGGACTAACAATATGCCTCCAGAACTATACAAAATAAACCATGAGCCACATTAAAATACGTGTAATTGCGCATTAGGCGTGTGCATATTGATATTATCATGATAATACCACATACAAGATAGGAACAAAAAATTGAACCACTAATATCACTGTAATATATTTAAGATGCAATGTTCTTGAAAAGAGATAAAGCACACCTTCAGCTTCAGTATATCTGAAGAAATCCTGGACGGAGATAAGTTTTTTCTTGTCAGGATGGTCTTCTTTTGAAGGTCGTCCAATTTGTGGTAAGAGCTCGATCAATTCTGTCAACGAAACAGTCGATAGAGTCGACCTCAAACGCTCAACATTTGACAGAGGTATGCTCAGTAAGCCATTGGCTAATTTTTGTGGTGAATTTCCTCCACTCTCTTCCTGATTTACAGCATTATTAACACCGTCATCCCCGACGTCCTTCACAGAAGGCACTCCAACCATACTTGATGGAACTCCTCCCACTCGAGCAAACTTGAAATTCCCAAAAAACCCGTTCACATCTGCTCTTTTACCTTCTAAGACACTAAAAAACGCCTTAAAGTGATCAAACTGATTTACATGTGCAGTCAAAGGTTCGCACTCCGTCGTCTTACACTCACTTTCCTGAACACCAACATCAAATTTTGGCAAATGATCAACTACAAACCCAATGAAATACTCAAAAGGCAAATCTTTCCCTTCTTTAGCCTTCAACTCCTGCTTAATCTCACTACCAGCCCTTGATTTTACTTCGAACTTCACATGGGATTCCTTATCCTCATTACTCATCTTATGAACCTGCCTTTTCTCATTCTTGAACGACCTCGGGAGAGCCTGCACAAAACCATTTATCAAAAATGACAATGCCACATCAAGATGCAGACAGTTCCCATAGAAACTCTTATCCTCATTCCAACCTTTATCACTCCCATACCTCTCCTTCAATCCTTTCCTCGAAAACTTTACACTATCATCGCGACTAGCATGTACACTACTTACATCTTTATCCTTGAACACACCAACAAATATCTTGATTGGAACTCTCCTTTTTCTCCGATCACAGCCACTACCATCTACGTGTTGGCTACTCTTCTTCTTCAAATCCAACTGTGCTGTTGCCACTACCTCACCACAAGCATCATCAAAACTACCATTCAAGCTCCGATTTTTCGAAGCCCCATTGAAACAATGCTCGAAGTTCTTAGTAACCTTCTGAAAGTTCGATTCTATAGGCGCAAAAGCATTTCTAACAACTTGAATTGAATTCAAAAACGACTCCAACGGGTCATTCCCAGACACCACCATCACTCGAAACCCTAGCCAAATCAGCTCATACGAAAATCAAACCGCAAGAAACACAAATTCAGCCCAACCCAAGAACTATACCTTCCCGGAGCACACAAAGATTCAGCCTGTGATCCAAACCCACCAGAAAACACCAACAAATCAAACAAAGAAATAAAAGGGATAACACCTCCGCCGCTTCAGCTCAATGGGCTACACTCCATACACAAATGATTACAAGAGCTATTAATTCTAATTAATGCTGCCTCTTCTGCACTTGTGCAAGAGTAGATATCTATATACATGAAGGCATAGGCAATTATATATATGATAGGCTTTTTCTACAGAAATAGAGAGGGAGGGTGAATACTTTCAAACGTGTACATTCAAGAACAGAAATTTGTAGATAATGGTATTGGTATTTGGTAATAATATTTCGATGGGTTTCTGCCTCTAGTAGAATACTATAATTTACAACAAACTGTTCTTGAAATATGTGAGGCTGATAATATTTGGATGAGAGATTTTTTGAAACGCATAAAATTGCAATTCTTGGAGCAAATCTGAGGAATCTGAACGGTGATAGTGAAGAAGAAGGTAGCAAAGGGGCTATTTTTTTCAGATTTTTAGCAATGCATATTTAATACAGATAAAGAAATGTTAATAGAAAAAAGAGTGGGTCATTTGATATTAATATACGTCCTTTGCGTAATAAATATATTGAGGTCGGTGAAATGACTTTAATACCCTTGTTATTCGTTCTTATCCTTTGACACGTTAAGGACTACCTCATGTAGTGTAGGGGCACCTTTGGCATCTACTTGTAGATGGAGTGGCTGACCTGATAATGGGGTGTCACATCGTGATAATTTATTTTATTTTAATTGGTGTCAATGATTTGGGGAATATTTTGTCATTTTTAAAATAATAAGAACATAATTATCCTGATTTGGTCTAAAGAAAAAGCAACAAACCATATATAGGAAAAAGATGAGATAAAAATGATTGTCTATAAAATAATTACAAATAAATTTGGATCATTAAATTATTTAGATCAATAATAGAAAGATAGTTTTTGTACAGATTTTATTTGAAATACTTTATTCTTTAAAATATGAAATTATATTTTTATATATTTTTTAATATTTTCAGATAATATATTAAAAAATTATATAAAATTATATGATTATGATTTATTGAGTATAATATAATTCAAACAAAATAAACAAAATAATATAGTATTAAATAAATTTTAAAATTAATTTTTTTATTTCTTTAGCAAAAAACAAAATCTCCCAAAATGTAAGAAGTTCAATACATAGTTACAAATCTACTAATAAGAATAACTTAATTTTTTGTGTTGATAAAAAGTACAAATACTATATAATTAACACAAAAAAATCTATTTTGAATATGATTATATACACTAGTACTCCTTACTACTTACTGGTAATCCTTCAGTCATTCTGTCTCACTATTTATATTTTATTTTAATTAGTATTGTGGTAATTTTCTAATTAAAAATAATATAAATAACAGGATAGATGGATGGAGTATATTATTAGCCATTTTGATTTCGCAGAAAATGTCATAAATAATGCTTTCTCCTCGTAAATAGTGGTTTTATTTAGGTAAGAGTGGTTGCTAGATTTTGTCACTTTGCTATATAAGGCAAAATAGATAAATCCAAATTATAATAATAATTCAAAAGATAAAATTAGAATTAGTAATAAAATTCACTTTGAACAAATATTGTCTAGGTCAAGTTCGGTTAGTTTAAAGTTTTACTGATTATTGAAGTTTAGTTTGAATTTTGATATTAAGTTCGAGTTCAATGCTTCATGATAAAAAAATCAAGCACTCGTTAGATTTAAGTCCAATTTATTAATGTTGGTCCCGAAACGAGTAAATAAAAATTTAGAAATACGGAATTTGATGGTAAACTCATTTTTATAAAAAATCAATCAAAATTAAACTTTCAGTTTGAGAGTTAAGAGCTCTTCCTATCGAACAAGTTTTTACAGTTAGTATGAAATCTTTGATAACTTGCTCGATTTCTAAACTCTAGATATGAAAATAATTTGGCTTATAATACACGGAGAAAATATAACAACTCTAACTTAGAAACACTTGAGAAATGAGTGTTTCTGATTAGGCGTATTTTATACTCCTATTTTGGGATATTTTTATGTGATTTTGGATATTAATTTTCACTTACTTGTGCTTAATTGTTAAATTGTAGATTTTCTCGACTCGTGGAAGCGGTTGATCGATTTTGAGGATTTTTGGAGAAAATTGCAAGATTAATTGGAAGGAAGGAAGAATCAAGAAGATGTCTAATTTGTTGGAGAATGATTTCCTTATTAGTTTTGTTTTGAGACTTATTAATTATTGCCCTTATTTTGGCAACTAGTCTAGGTTAAATTAAGTACTATATAATTGTGTGCTTGGACACAATTTGAAAACCTTTGTTTTTATTCTACGAAGCAGCCGTCCACTTAGAGGGAGAGGAGGCCAAAGAATTTCTTGCTCATTCACGTGGAGAACTACTTCTGCCACATTGTGGCAACTTCAATTAATTAGTTGCTTTTTAATTCAATTCCCAAGATTGCTCTTCTTAATTATTTTGTTTATTTGATTATGTTTATTTGATTATGTTTTGTAGCTAAACTTCTTATTCCAACATCGATTAAAGAAGCCCGGACGCGATTATTCTGTGAGATCTAACTTATTCTTCATCCTTTAATTCGTATGCAAATATTTGTTGTTCTCTATTTTCTCTGTGATTTAATCGTTTTATTCATCTAGATAGTGGCCAATATTTAGTTGAGTAGAATTGATTAATAGCCAATTGAATCGACCATACGTAATCGTGGTTTAGGTTTAATTAGTGGTAAATTGACTTTCTAGTCAAGGGAATAACAATCTTAATTCGATAATCCTGCGTCAGAGTTTATCAGTTTTGAATCGGGTCTCTCTAGTTCTTAATGCTGTCGACTCATTAAATCTATAGAGCGTCTCTTACGGTTGTCAGTCGATTAGGGAAATAGTTAGTGAAGCGTCTTCCTAATTATCGAGAAACTAAGGAGAGATGAGATCGCGTCAGAAGCGTCTTCGGTGATCATAACTGGTTTATTTGCATGAATTATTGTTATATTTGCATCGAGGATCGGAATATCAAGTCTAGGTGGATTTAATTGATTGTTGGAATATTCATCTCATATTTGTCAACTTTGTTATTTTTATTTGCAATTTATTTGTTTCGAGAAAATCCCAAAAATATATTCTCTATTAATTGTTTATTTATTATTTTCGTAGTTCTAGATAATTCCCAAATTTTCGTGACTCAGTTTGCAGGTTGAAATTGTAGGAAAATTCTCGCCGATCCCTTGGGAGACGATTTTGCTTACTACTGTCTGCGCAGTAAGAGCATACCGGCTGTCTGTCAGCCGAATTATTTTTGGTGTAAAACGACGCACCAGTTTCAGTGAATAAGACTTTGAACTTGAGTAGAGTTGAATTCTTGAATCTTATCTAACCGTTGAATTCTTCCATTTGAAGTCGTCGTCCTTTTTTCTAATTTTGGTATCTGTCCATTTAGACAAATTCTGCAATATGCAGCTTTTCATAACTTAAGTATTGACCTTCAGGTTTGGACCTTGCTGGCACCTTTAGGTTTGACTTCAAGATAGAAGCTTCAGGCTGGACCTTCAAACTGTACTTCAGGACATAAGCTTCAGGCTGTAGTTCAGAACATAGTCTTCATGTTTGACTTCAGGTTTGACTTTCAGGACTGGCCTTCAGGACATACTTCAGATTTGATTTTTCAGGCTTGGTCCTTCCAGACTTGCCCTACACAAAAATCAAGTTTTGGAACCAAATCAAAATATCATAAATATCCCAACAGTTAGTTATTCAAACACGACTCGAACTAGTTAAATACTCGAGTCTAACTCGATAAAAAACTACTTTATTAAAATATTTGAATTAAAAATATATTTTATATTAAATAAACAAATTTACAAACTATCTCGTATAAAATTTACAAATTATTTAAAATTTTATTCACTTATGAAAATGTTTGTTTACGAAGTTTACAAACTATTTCAAATCCGATGTAAATTCAAATATGTTGACGGAATTTTCAAATTAAATAATATTAAAATTAAATTCCAATCAAGAAGTTATACAATTTCAATTTATTTTTAAATAAATAAATACAAATAAAATTTTGTCAGATCAAATCGATATCCAAATAATTTAGAAATATAGTATTATTATTTATCAATATAAGTTATATATTAGTCAATTCTCCAAGACTGCAACCTCTAAAAAGAATTAAAACATACCAAAACAAGATATGTTGATGAATAGAGAAATTCTGAGGAACGAGTCGGTGTGCATATCTATTATTTTCAATATAAGATAAAATGTGATTTTATTCTATAGCAACTAGCCAATTAGAATGCTCCACGGATGATATCAAACTCAGTTACTCATATTTTCAAGAATCTTATCCAATATTTATTACCAAATTAAAGAAACCTTATCCAAATTGTTCGTGTGCTCATAAATTTTAAACTATAAGTTACACACAATCTTATTGGTTCTGATATTCCTTTGACCTCTTAAATAGAAGGGTATTCATTAATCATCCCTAAAAAAAAATCACACACATACAAATATATCACATTTAATTTTCTATTGATAGGTAGACTAGTGTGACAATAACAAATCAATGATTTATGATATGACAAACATGAAATGTCATATATAATTAATAATAATTATTGATCCAATCTTATTAATAAAACTAGTCATACTTTCTTTTTTTTGTTAATAATAATGTTTATTTTTATTAAAACCATGAAGCTTAAAATTTCTACATTAGCAAATTCAAACTCGAAATTCAAAAAACTTGACGATCTATCAACAATTTCTTTTGCGTTCGCCTGTACTTTTAAAGCGAAGCATAATCCACATTATCGAGCCTCTTGTCTAGTTGCATTATGGATTAGGTTTAATTATGTCTGCAAGTTTAGATAATATACACCATTTGAATCAATGTTTTAAAAACCGGACCGGACCGGCCGGTTCGACCGATTTAACCGTGAACCGGCCAAGTAACCGGTCTGGTTATGCTATTTTGGGGTCAATTCAACGACCCAATGCAAACCGGTAAGAACCGGTCAAAACCGGCCAGAACCGGTGAACCGGGTTCACTGATTTTTTTTCTTAAAAATTTGTGAATAAAGTTAGAATTAGGGATTGAACCCTTGACCTTACTTAAAAATATAAATCTTATAACCATCTAAGCTAGATAAGCCATTTATGCATTAAAATGTTAAAATTAGGAATTAATATTATTTTTATTTGATTTGAAAATAACTATTAAAATTAATTTTATTAAATTTTAGAATTATTATAAAAGACATTAATAATTTTATTTGATTTTATACAACATTTAGTTTCACATACATTTCTAAAATATTATCTTGTCATACATGTGTATTTTTTAGCAATATTAATAACTAATAAATATTAATTTATTATATCTATAAAGTTGTAAAATTAAATACAATTTTTTGTCCAAATTTTATTTAAATATTTGTATCTATATATTCTGAAATATAATAGAATATATATATATATATATATATATATATATATATTACGGGTCATTCGGTTTTTTTGAAACGGTTCGACCGGTTGAACCAGTGACCCAATGACCCTTTTACGAGACCGGTTCGATGACCGGTCCGGTTTTTAAAACATTGATTTGAATTAGAAATTTAAGATTTAGAATTTAGTTGAAGTTATATTTGCATATTTGGATAAACATTGACGTGGAATCGAGTAGGTGAGAAGAAAGCTTAAATTTAAATGCAGAGATTCAGAAACGGTAGTTGGTGCATTTTTGGTTTCTATATTTGCCCCTTAGTTTCAAATGACACATGTTTTTTTCCTTGGGGTTTTTCTGGACATTTTACTATGTTGGGTGAGGAATGAGGACAGTCTCATCTGTTCAAATATGTAGCATATTGAATTTTGCGGTGCATCGTATTTATCGTTAAACTACACTACATTAATATACTTATTGATCACTTAGGCCTATTCACTATATTTGTCAATATGTGCGTCATTTAAATATGCTGACGACAAACGTGATAATATCACATATTATCACATTATATATAAATATATGAGTTATTACAATATTTATTTTTAATTATTTTATATTGAATAAATAGTAAACTACACTTTAATTAAAAACTAGTATACCCACCCGTGCGATGCACGGGAATGAATATTTATACTGAATAACAAAAATGTAATTGACGATAATTCAAAAAACGAATACATATTGTTTTATATTTTGGAATACTTCTTTATACATAACATTTGTGGTAGTATGCATGTGAATCAATACTTATAATGAATAACAAAAATTAAATTGACGACAAATTAAAAAAAGAATACATATTGTTATATATTTTGGAATACTTCCTTATACACAACATTTGTGGTAGTAGTATACACAACAACCCTTAGCCTATACCTACATTTTTTTCATTTAATTAATATATAATAGTGCTTATTACTTAATATATAATTTATTTGATCAAATAGTGAAAAAATAACATAATTTAGTTACCTTAGTCTTCCAGAAAATCATGCTGCTTCACACTTTTTGCAGAAAAAGTTTTCATCAATTTTTTCAAGTTTTTTTAGACAAATTGTGCATGCTAGGTAGGCCCATCCACAAATAGTTCTAACCTCATATATTGTACCATATATTCAAAATGTTCCATCCTAAGAAAAGCAAATTTATACAATGTTTAAACATAATCAGTGATTATATAAATTAAAGTATAAATAAATATTATTACCTTTTTTATTGTGGGCAATTCTGATATCTGTTTGTGTTCCGCTAATCCTTCGTTGATTTCTTCTTCCGCTGTGCGCCCATGAGCCGTGGCAATTATGTTCAAAGTGGCCGTTGTTTCCTTGTTGTGTGTGGTGTACCTTAATTTAAAATTACAGAAAATGTTAGTAATCGTAAGTGCATTTGATATTTGAAACCGACTTTCTCTTACTTTTCTTTCATTTCTTTTATCTCTTTGAGTTCTTCATCAACCACAATGCTAGTAGTATGATATGCACTGTTCACAGTTAATTCTCCTGCAAAACAAAAGTTTTTGAAATTATAAATTTAGTAGTAAGATTTCTAAAGTATTGTAAATTTTGTGTCAGTTACCTCTGAAAACACTTGCACGGCGCTATTATACAAATTGGATCTTTTGGTTTTCCACTTAGGTATTTGTCTAGCTCTTCTGCATATTTATTCCATAGTGTACATTTGAGCTTGTTGTTTCTGCAAACGTATATTAAATCGTTTTAAAAAACATGAATATACATTTAGTGAATTATAACTTATTATATAATATATTTACTTACTCCAAGTCTTCGATGATGATGTCCATTACTTATAAGCATGATTCCCCCTTCACATTTTTTACTTGTGGCTTGTAACTTTTATGTACCACACCAATTACATCTACAAAAAAAATATATTTCAGATAATGTTTAAAAAGTAATAATACATGTAATAACGAATTTTTTTTACCGAATAATGTGCCATTTTGATAATCACTGATTTCTGCAACATCTTTGAAACTTTTGAAGTTGAATCGTTGATAGGGAAATAGGTCATCTTCCGTGCACAACACATCTGTATGACTGAATATTAAGATCTTGTGCTCGCATGTTGTTGTCTTGATTTTCACGTCGTTTTTGACAACTATGAATTTCATGATTTTGTATATATTGCCATTTTGAAGAACATGCCTTATATCAGATAGTGCACTATGTTGCATGCTCGCGTGAATTCGTTCTCCCTATTCAAGATAACAAAGAATATTAGATATTTGCATATAATATTGTGTTATAATTAAAGATGATGAATTAATGTAATTAAAAATATTGATACCTGGACATAATGAAAAATGCATTCATGAGTAAAAGCTTCATTAGACTTGTTGAATTTCGGATTATCATAATGATGAATTAATCTCAACTTTAGTGCAAATTGGCTCCTGCCTGGTTGGAGGTCTCGTACTGTGCAGAATGTTGGAGCCATCTTGAGTGAAAGATTTGAAGTTCTTTTAGATGCGTTGGAATTTTATGTGATAGAATGAGTATAACTCCAATATAAATGTCTATATATATATATATATATGAATATGTATTATTATATGAGTGGGTTTATGGGTGCATGGAAATAACCATTTTCTACACGTTCTTATGAAGATGAATGAATTTTCAAACGTGGTCTAACCATAACAAAAATAATGTGCTAATTAAATTATTAAAAATTAAAATGATTATAACTTTTATAATTTTAATAAATATAATTAATGAATAGGCTGATTTTTAGTTGTTATTTGTTTTAAGATCACACATTTTTTTAAAATTTAACTGCCATCCTAAATCTGTGGGGAAAATAATGCAGTAGGTAATTTGAATCAATATTAATAAATAAATTTTCAGAAAAAAATATTTTTTTTCTCAATAGTTGTTACCACACGTTTTTTCAAATTTATAATAAATAAATTTTCAGAAAAAATATTTTTTTTGTCAATAGTTGTTACCACATGTTTTTTCAAATTTATAATAAATAAATTTTCAGAAAAAATATTTTTTTTCTCAATAGTTGTTACCACACGTTTTTTCAAATTTATTTTTGGCGGGAAAAGAATGCAGCAGAAACTGCGTTTTTATATAATAATAGATTCTAATCAGAAAATAAAAAGCAATAACTTTTTATAAAAAATTATCATTTATTTATAAAATATATCATATTATTCGTAAACATATTATCCTTACTTTTATTTTTATACTTATCATCAAAATATTGTAGACATTAATTTTTAATGTAAATATATATAGGTTGATTGAGTTGGCCTGGTCCCACTTGAGGAATGAGGATATGATGGATGAGTTTGAGCTCGTGGTAAATTGTACTCCCTCTGTTCTAACAAGCATGATACAAAAATTTTGGGTACAGTTATTAATGAGAGAATATAAAGTAGTGTAAGAGTAATAAAGGTGGTAGGGTCCACACATTTTTAAAGGAATAACTTTTACTATTTTAGAAATATATCAAATTTAGTGAAACGTCCAAATAACATAATTATGTCAAGTTTAGTGAGACGGGTGGAATAATTGATACTAATTAATAAGTTAGCAACTATTCTAATTGATTGAACTTTATGATACGCCCAATATTTGTCTTCATTTGTTAATTAGATTTATATCAATTATATATTGTAATTATAGGAGTACTACAAGTTGCTACAAAATTGATATTACTATTTTAATAATAATATAGTAATTTGATTATAATATAAATTCATATAGAATTATCATGTTATCATATTTTTATATACAACTAAATAATACAATTATCCATTCATTATTATTTTTAAATTATAAACACATGAACTTTAAGGATTGTGGCATTGTGCCATAGAAAATATGAACTCGATACCTCTAGCGATATTCGGTTTGTTTGATTAAATCTCGAAATTAATTTTATGAGTTATTTGATTCAAAAGTGTATGTTAGATATTTAATCTCAGGACAATATCATATTGAATTATGTTGGTCCCGAAACGAGTATATTGAGTGTAGGGGGGGGGGGGGGGGGAAATACACCAGTTTTTTTATTTTACAAATTAAAAGCTTTGAGTGAGCTCCTGAACTGAAGGGAGGTAGTGCTTTAGTGAGAGTTGATACTTTAGATAGCAATCCTTCAGACTACATTTAATTTTAGACTGATGGACTAATATCTTAAGTGTACGTGCAGAAGTGGTGGTTTTAAAGCTTACTCGTTTGTTAGAAAACTTAATGTTATAAGTTCACTTTTCTCTTAATCAATATTCAGTATGCAATATAGATCGTTAGAAGATAAAATACTGAATAAAATAACAAATACACGAAGGTTTGGTTTGCGTGGTTCGGAGATAAAAATTCCTACGTCCACGTGTACTCGATGTTAGTCGAGGGTTTCCAAATAAATGGAAATTGTCTTACAATGATCAATCCTTGAGGATTAAGTGGACAATAATGTCTGATCAATTCTTCGGTTACAAACAGAATCGCTACTAAGAACACTAGGAATATAAAATATGAAAGCCTTGAGTGTTCTAGAACTTGAGAGCTTGAAAGCGAGATAGCGATTGAGAGTTTGAATGCAGGGTAATCGGTGTCTTGAAGCGTTTGAAGTAGCGGGATATATATAGTCTCTCATAGAATGTATTCGTTGTGAGATAGAGCACCATTTGAATTCTTCCCGTTGGAGTCGTGGTCCTTTTTGCCATTTTTGGTGTCTGCAACAAGATTGAGTTTCACCTAATGAGATTTTTTCCCTAAAGTGGTAACTCCTATAAAGTAGCTTGAAACTCAGTGGATAACTTCAGATTTGACTTCAGGTGCAGAGCTTTGGAGTGAACTTCAGTGGCAAGGAACATTTGCTTCATGCTAGCTTCAACTTCAAAACTTCTGGTCATAGTTTAAGTGACATGGTCCTTAAGTTTTGGGACGTAAACTGAGTTCCCAGATGAACTTCAGTTACTGGCTTGAGTCTTTAGTCTTGTATCTTCAGATTGTACCTGTAAACTGAACTTCCTAACAAGTGAGTTCTAAAATAATACTCAGACTTCAGTTTTAGGCTTACTACATCTTTCAGGGATGGTTTTGGAATCTGAATCAAAACCCAAACCCTTATAAATATCTTCCAACAAATTAATTGTGAATTAAAAGTTTTAACTTATTACATGTGACCAAATTAATCTCAAATAATTTTGATCCAACCTAATTTTAAATACTTTCAAATTAATTGACTTACCTGTTAAGCTTCAATATTTAATTTCTTTCGCTAGAACAACGTATATTTAGGGCTATCAAATCTTGATATGACAAGAACACGTACAAAATTAATAAGTTAGTGTCAAATTTTATCGGGTTCAGATCGACATTAATTTTACCCAATAAAAATTTGAATTTATCGTGTCAAGTGCAAGTCGAGTTTAATTAGGATATGAATTTTTAATATATTAATATTTTGAAGTACGTGTAATTTTAGTTTTTTCAAAATTTTTTACATTTTTTTAAATATAAAAATAACTATATTGTGTAAATTCAAAAATTGTGTTGTGTTGTATTATTAATTTTATTAAAATTTATAATTTTTATTTCATTTTTTCATATAATTTTACATTTTTTTTTAAATTGGCAACATGTAGTGTTATTATCGTGTCGTGTTATCACAAAAGTTATTATGGTCAGATTAGGTTCGCATCGTGTTCGAGTTGAGCTCAACAAGTCAAATTCAAATTTAAATTTCGATTTGACTTTAACAAATCAAATAAATTGATATCAAATTAACTCGATAACGACCTGACTCGCACAATTTGACAACGCTACATGTAATATGTTATCATTTCCGACCCTTTAATTGGTCAAGTATTGCCCCAAGAAAAAGATGGCACAATTATAATTGTGCGCGTGGAAAAATCCAAAACCAATATGTGGTTATGCTGAGGCTTAAAGTCGTATAGGAGACAACTTGCAACGTGATTTTAATAATTTATTTTGATGAAACTACCTCAATTCTTACATATTGTCTATTTATTCACGAAGAAAACGTGTACATTAAAGAGGGTATCATATTAAAAAAAAAAAAAAAGAGGGTATCATATCATCAAACCTAAAAAATTATTTTGTCTTAGACTAGCTGCATGAGTTTCTTTTAATCTATATATATAAAAGCAAAACCATTTAGCCACTTTTTTTTCCATTTTACCCTTCCTCTTTTATTTTATTTAGATTAGTGTTTTTAAACTATTCATTTTTATTTTTTCTCATATTATCAATAATTAATTTTATTTAATTTCATAATAAAATTATATTTATTATTTTATTAATTTATATATTTTATGAAATAAATTTGTTTGTCTTTTTATTATATTTACATTATTATCTTTTGACTTCATATTTTTATTTTCTCTTTTATTAATATTATCAGTAATGAATTTTTTTAATTTTATTATAAAATCATATTTCTTATTTTTTTAATTTACATATTTTATGAAATTATATATAATTAATATTTTTATTATATTTACCTTATTGTCTTTTCACTTCTCATTTTTATTTTTCTTAAGTTATGACATTACAAATGAATAAAAATGTGGATACAACTATAGTTATATCTATATTTTTTAATTTTTCGTTTATTCAAATTATCAATAATTAATTTTTTTAAATTCCATTTAAAGTTTTATTTATTATTTTATAATTAATGAAAAATATGTATATTTTTAGTTTATTTATTTTATTGTCTTTATATTTTTTTATTTTATTTTATCTTAAACTATGACGCAATGAATGAATAAAAAAATATTTAAATATAGTTATATTTATTATTTTTTAAGTTTTTTTTTCATATCATCAATAATTAATTTTCTTTAATTTCATTTATAAAATTATATTCATTATTTTGATTATAAATATATAATTTATTATCATTAAATATAAGTTAGTATTATATATAGTTAATTAGAAATAATATAAATTAATAAATTCATTAAATAGATAATAATTAGGTAGTGGGGAGTGGGGAAATGAATAGTCTCAATAAATCATTAAATAAATTTGTATTAAACAAACCGTTATAAACTTAATAAAATGTAAATAAGAAATATATTTCACATATGTGCAAAAAAAACTAATTAAATATTTTGAAGTCGAATTGCAACTTAAAAAAATTAGAAAATACGCACCCTAAATTAATTAGGTAATTTTCAAATCGAATAATATGTAATAAGCAATTTTTTATGTTTTTGTTACATTAAAAAGAGAAACTAATACTCATTTCGTTTTTTAAAAAGATACATCTTTTGCAAATTTATTGCCTTCCACATAAACATCCACTTTTTATTTTTGGATATAGTTTAACGTTTAATAACATTTTTTGTGGGTCTCAATTTCCATTATCATTCAAATCAATTATATTTTTACATTTAATAACAATTTTTTGTGGGTCATAACACACTACCATTTAATTTAACTATATTTTAATACTTAATAACATTTTTTTGTGAGTCTCGGTTTTAATACCACTCAATTCAACTACATTTTGTTAAAATTTGTATCGCATCATTCAAATGGTATATGTTTTTATAAAACGGATGGAGTATATAATAACCTATTTATAATCTTTAAAAATATAATATGTAGGCTTAATACTTATCATATATAATAAGATAACTTTTATTTGGATTGTATAATTTTATTAAACATTATTAAAATTATCTATATTTTAAAATGATGAAATTATATACTACAAAAAATAATTTCCCGTGCAACTGCACGGGTAAAAATACTAGTTTATAAAAACAAGACTACCAAGTCAGCACCAAGGAAACTTATCATTTCATTCCATCAAATTATATACATATTATTGTAATTTCATTCTTCATCATAAGAAGTTTAAGTTAGAATAATTATACAAAATAGCCAAAAAAGATTGTAAAAGATAAATAATAGTCACCAACAAAATAATATTTAAATTTTAGCTATTTACAAATTTCTTGAACTAAAATATCCTTATAATTATATTTTACATTTCTGAGTATGAGAGTATGAATTGTATACGTAATACTTAATTTTTATTAAACTGTATGTGCGTATGAATAGTATGAATGAATAGTATGAATGAATATTATTCATACCATTCATATCATTCATACAATTAAATTTAAGTAGAATGATATTTATGGTAATTTACGTTCAAAATGATTAGAATTTAAGTAGTTTTACGTTTGTGGCTATTATTTGTCTTTTACAATTTTTTTGGTTAGTTTGTATAATTAAGGCTTTTTAAGTTACTTGAACTTGAAACTTAAATAAGGTTATTTATAAGACTGGTGAACTCTTAAATACAAACATTTGAAAGAGCTCAATATTTAAGGATCCAATTCCAAGCAAGGAAACATTCCATTCATTTTCTCTACAAAACAGAACATCTCTATATGACTCTGCACCATGATATCATACTCATGAAGTCGTCATCTAATCCACCGATTAGGCAGAGAACTTGAAATAAGAACAATGCTTGGATGTAGCAAAGTCAAGAGTAGATTGAAGAAGCTATGTCTTGGAATGGTGGGAGAATTTGTTGAGCAACCTTCTTATCCAGATGGTCCTTGCTCTATGCTAAGTCTTGGAATGGTGGGAGAATTTCTTGCAGTGGATTATATATATGAGAATGATTGCTGTGATATTTGGGCAATGAAGAAATATGGGGTGAAAGAGTCTTGGGAGAGATTCTATTTATTCCTGATTCAAGACTTAATATCTTGATTTCTCCATCCATGGCTCCGGTTTTCATCCGTCGAAAAGGGGAGATTTTGTTGATGAGGATAAACAGATACTCATATTACATGGTGTACGATCCGAAAAATAAGTTGTGTTATAACTTATATGCGGTCTAAGGACTCGGTTATCTATACCGGAAGTTTAGTCTCACCGTTGGAGGTGAGTAGGAAGCCGAACTAGGTCAGGTCTTGTGGAGTATAGCGACGAACAGAAGATTAACTTGGGTACTTAGTTTACTTTCGTATCGGTATAAACCGTATAATAGTTACTTATTACCTTGGTTTCTTGATATTCTTGTAGTTAAGTTTCTTATTCAGAGTTGAATTGCTTCATGTTATGTTTTCATGGAACCAGCTAGTTAATTCGTGTCCTATAACCAAGTTAAAACTCTAAACTTTTACCTCAAATTAAAATTACAATGGTTTTTTCACTTTAATTAATAATTTCAACATGGTAGGGACTAGGGAGTTGCTTCGTAATGGAATTAGATGGAAGATTGGGAAAGAAAACCATTACCAAGCATGTGGAGAGAGGTATCTATAGATGATTTTGAGGAATGACTAGTAGGGATGCGGATCATTTGGAAAGATCTACGTGACCTTCCCTCTGCCAGCCAAACTATAAGTAACAAATTCACGAGATCAAATATTGTCAAATTCGAATTCGGTTAATTTAAAATTTTTACTGATTGAAGTTCACTATAAGTTTTTAGTTATATATAAGTTCGATTTCATTTAATGAGAAAAATTCGAACTCGAATTAGATTTGAGTCCACTTTATTAATTATTCAAATTCGGCTCAAATTAGTTAAATATATGAGTCTGATTTGTTGAAAAGTTATAATAATCAAAATATTTGGATTAAAAATAAAATTTACATTAAATGAACAAGTTTATGAACTATTTCATATAAAGTTTGTAAATTATTTAAAATTCAATTCACTTGTGAAAATATTTGTTTACAAAGTTCACAAAATATTTTAAATTTCGTTTGTCAAAGTGCAAATTCAAATATGTTCACGAACTTTCAAATTAAATAATATTAAATTTACACTCCAATCATAAATCTATTCAAGTTCAATTCATTTTTAAATAAATGAATTACAAATGAATTTTATTAAATCTATCCAACTTGTATATTACTCAATTCTCCAAGACTGCAACTTCTAAAAAAAGTAAAACATACCTAAACAAGATATGTTGATGAATATAGAAATTATGAGGAACAAGTCAGTGTGCATATTATCTATTATTTTTAATATAGGATAAAATGTGATTTGGTTCTATATGCAACTAACCAATTAGAATGCTCCACGAATGACATAAAACTCAATTACTCGTATTTTCAAGAATCTTATCCAATATTTATTACTCCGTCTGTTTTTCAATAAATGTCAAATTTTACTAAATCACACGTACTAATAAAATGAAAATTTTACTTATATACCCTTTATTGAATAGTATAATAAATATATTCATACAAATAATATCAAATTCCAATAAATATTAAATAAGCACAAAAATGAAAGATTGTTATAAATATACTCTATAATTTTAAAATAGGACACTTATTTAGAAACAAGAAAAAAGTGAAATATGACACTTAAAAAAAATGGGAGGGAGTATCAAAGAAACCTTATCCAAATTGTTCGTGTGCTCATAAATATTAAATTACAAGTTACACGCAATCTTATTGGTTCTAATATTCCTTTGACCTCTTAAATAGAAGGGTATTCAGTAGATCCCTCCAAAAAAAAATCAAAACACACATACAAATATATCACATTTAATTTACTTTTGATAGGTAGACTAGTGTGACAATAACAAATCATTGATTCATGATATGGCAAACATGAAATGTCATATATAGTTACAATAATGATTGATCATTGATCTCATATTATTAAACATGCTACTTATATTCATAAATTGATACGTAATATTACACGACATCTTATAATAACGAGACAGAGAGAGTAATGTTTTTGTTAAGACCATGAGGTTTATTATTTCATTGGCAAACTCGAAATTAAGAAAACTTGACGATCTGACAACAATTTATTCTGAGTTCGTATGTGTTTCTAAAGAGAAGCATTGGCCAATAATATCACATTATCGAGCCTCGTCTCGTATCGTGATGGATTAGGGTTTAGTTATGTTTGCAAGTTTAGATAATATACACCATTCAATTTAGGGATTTAGGGTTTAACTTAATTAGGTGAATTTATGTTTGAAGGTTTGGATAAACATTGAGGTGGAGTGGGTAGGTGAGAAGGTAGCTTAAATGCAGAGCTTCAGAAACGGTGGTTGGTGGCATGGTGCATATTTTTAATTCGATAATTGCCCCTTTGTTTCAAACGACACATGTTTTTTTCCTTGGGGATTTTTTGGACATTTTATTATCTTGTTGTTTTGCTTTGTTTTTTGAATTTTAGCTAATACTTGTTGGGTGAGGAGTAGGGATGGCAATCCGCCCGCGGATACCCGAAACCCGCGGGTATCTGCCCGATTATTCGCGGGTTTGGTCGCCATTTCCTACCCGCAGGTACGTTCGTGGTTTAAAAGTGCTACCCGTTTAGTTCGCGGGTACGGAAATGGTTTGGTACTATCCGTACCCGCGAAACCCGTGTACCCGCGAAAATACCCGCGAATTACCCGCGAAAATACCCGTATACCCATTTTAATTAGTGTTGTTGAATTTGGTATTGTTGGATATGAATTGTATGTGGATTTGAAGATGATGTTTTGTGGATTTTAATTTTGAAGATTTGTCGATTTATTGTGAATTTTTCGTATTTTCTAAAATTTCCTATTTCGCGGGTCGCGGGTACCACATTTTGCGGGTTCGCGGATAGTTCGCGGGTGATGGGTGGCGGATACCCGATGGGTGGCGGGTTCGCTGGTATCCGCCAATCCGCGGGTACCCGCGGGTCGCGGGTGTGGTGGGATTCTCGTACCCGCGGCGGGTGGCGGGCGGGCGTGTATTTTGCGGGTACGGAAATGGTTTGGCACTATCCGCGCCGGCCCGACCCGATTGCCATCCCTAGTGAGGAGGATTGAGGAGTGAGGACAGTCTTATCGGTTCAAATTTATAGCCTATTTGCGTTGCGGATAATGTAATATATTTTATAGATAAATATTAAATTTTTAATTATTTTAATTATTTTTATTAATTATCATTTTCTCACTATCATTTATTGATTATGATATATATTTTAGAAGTATTCAATATAAAATAATAATAATATTAATAAAATTAAAAGTCATAGTGATTCGTATGATAACGTGTCATTGTCACATCAATCACAAAACATTAAGTTGTAGGCACCGCACGTGGTGGAATGGTGCTAATTATTCTATTTAAATAGTTATTGATCACATATATAATGCTAGTCACTAATTGTTAATATGTCTGTCCTCATTTGTAAATAATGTCCACACTAATACAATGTTCATTTATTTTATTTTATTTTAAATTAATATTAAAATATATATTAATTAATAAATTATAATAGAAAGTAAAAAGTATAAAAATTTATCATTTATTTATATGATACGTCATATGACATATCATTTGTAAGCGTATTATTATTACCTTTATTTTCATACTTAGAGCTATCATCAAAATTAAACTCAAATAATCTCGATCCAACCTAATCTTAAATAATTTCATATTAGTTTAATCTCGACTAACCTCTTAAGTTTCAATATTTATTTTCTTTCGCAACACTTAAATTTATGACTATCAATTTTTGGTACGACACGAATACGTACAAAGTTAATAAGTTCCTACTAGTGAGGAAAGAAGAACTATGGTATAATGCTTTCAAACCTTGAATGTAAGTTAGCGTCAAATCTTATCGGATAACATAAATTTATAATATATTAAAAATTTATTTTCTTTCACTAAATTATTGAGTTGGGTTCCGGTTACCTGATAACATAAATTTATAATATATTAATCATTTATATTTTTGAAATAAGTGTAATTTTTCAGATTTTTTTTCAAATATTTATATTTCTTTAAATATAAAGACAAATATATTACTCCCTCTGTCCCACTAAACATGACACACTTTCCTTATTGGGACGTCCCATTAAGCTTGACACATTCCATAAATAGTAAAATTTATCTCTTCAAAAAGGTGTGGACCCTACCACCTTTATCACTTTTACACACTACTTTATACACTCTCCTTAATAACCGTCCCGAAAAAAAAGGTACCATACTTAGTGGGACGGAGGGAGTATTTAAGTTCAAAAATTATGTCGTATATATTATTATTTTTAATAAAATTAATTTTAGATTTTTATTATATCAACAACATGTAATATCATTATCATATCATGTCAACACGAAAGTTATCATGTTTGTGCCAGAGTTCGAGTTTGAATTCAAGAGGTCGAGTTAATGTTCAAACTTGACTTTGACTTTAACAAATCAGATTGTTATCAAGTCGATTCGATAACGACCCGACTCGTACAATTTAACAGCGCTACTACATATAATATCATTTCCGACCCTTTAATTGGTCAAGTATTGCACCAAGAAAAAGATGGCACAATTATAATTGTGCACGTGGAAAAATCCAAAGCCAATATGTGGTTATACTGAGGCTTAAAGTCGAATAGGAGACAACTTGCAACGTGATTTTAGTAATTTATTTTGATGAAATTAACTTAATTCTTACGTATGGTCTATTTATTCACGAAGAAAACGTGTACATTAAAGAGGTTGTAATCAAATCTAAAGAATATATTGTCATAAACTAGCATAAATTTATCCCATAAAAATGTGGGATAAAAGTATAATTAATTTTTAAATTTCTTTATTTTTTATCCACACTTTCTATATAAATCATAAATTTATTATTATTTTTCTCTTTCATCCCACTCTAAGGAGAATAATATTTGAAAAGGCGGTCATTAATCCCGCCTTAGATATCCTCGAGTGAAAACTGCTTTTGGGGCACCACCTCATGGATCTGGTTGAGCGCGTGGGCCTCAAATCAGTCAAGTCAGTCGAGACGGTAAACTTGTGATAGCATGTTCAATTTTTAGAGCTTGATATATCATAGACATGACAAAATTAAATAAATTATTTATTAGTTTTCTTCAATTCTATTTAAAATTTTTGCATTCAAGACCGAGATTGAGATTAAAACATTTCCATTCTAAAATCGAAACGTAAAGTAGAAAATTTCTTAGACTGGTACTTCGAGACATGTACCTCATCCTGATCCTATTCTTATTAATTTAACTTGACACACATCTTAAGAAAATATATATCTGATTTAAAATGTATATTATATATTGAGTGAATCCCATTTAATTTTATATATTTAATTAAATTATATGAATAAAGTATAAAATTCACTTATCAATAAATTAATAATGTAATAATTGTATAGATGAATCCAAATAATAAAATAAACAACAAATTGAGGTATGGAACGATACTTTATTTTTCAAATGGGCTCATGTGTGTCTGTGGCTGTGAATTCTTGTAAGTACAAACTATTTTTCTTTCTAAAAATCGACATTCACTATACTCGAAAACAAAAATTAAATTAACGGCTTAACCATTTAAAAAGAACTATTACATGTTTTATTTTTCTTTCCCACATCAATAATTAATTTTATTTAATTTATTTTATAAAATTATATTTATTAATTTATTAATTTGTAAAATATATATATATATATATGCTATGAGTTCATATATGAGAAAAAATTCATTAATAACAATAAAAAAGAATCTATCTCATTTTGCTATCTAAAATTAATTATTAATATTAATTTAATTAAATATAAATATTGTTCATGAGGATAAACAGATATCTTGTTCTTCAGTAACGACCAGGGACGGATCTACCCTTTGCTTGCACTGGGCTGAAGCCCAGTGCAAGTCCAAAATTTTTAGTGTTATATATGTATATTTTTAAGGTCCAATATAATATTAGCCCACTCTAAAATTTTTATGCATGTATAAAATATAGTGTTAAGAAAAATTTTATTTTTCAGCCCACCTAGATGCAAATCCTGGATCCGCCCCTGGTAACGACAATCCCCCTCGAGTAAAGATATCAGAATTTTTCCTGCCCTGGTTTTTAGATCCATCAAATGCTTGTGCTTTAGAATTGGATTTCCCGAACAACGTCCCTCGTTACTCTTCAATTTCTTTTGTGGGATACTGTGATGAGCTGGTTTGCATTCTATTAAACCCCGACGATGATAGGAACGAATTTATATTGTGGAACCCATCTATCAGAATCTTCAAGAAACTTCTTGACGTGAACAGTAATGTGATAGGGCTTAAATGTAAATGTTTTGGATTCGGTTATGATGAGTCAGAGTGATGATTGCAAGGTTGTTGTTATCTTTAGAGTTGAAAATCGGAACAAACCTTTATGTAATGTATATAGCCTGAAGAGGGATTCTTGGAAGGAAATGAATGGCCGTGATATCAAGAGTTTTTGGTGTCACTCTGGGTTGTTAGCGAGTAGGAAGCTTCATTGGGAGCTTAGTAAATTTCCCCACTCTAGTCAGCCTCCTTGTGATTGGGAGATAGTCGCATTCGACTTGAAGACCGAGACGTTCGACATTGTTGAGCAGCCTTCTTATCCAGATGGTCCTTGCTTTATGCTAAGTCTTGGAATGGTGGAAGAATTCTTGCAGTGGATTATATATATGAGAATGATGCTGTGATATTTGGGCAATGAAGAAATATGGGGTGAAAGAGTCTTGGGAGAGAGTTCTATTTATTCCCAATTCAAGACTTAATATCTTGATTTCTCCATCCATGGCTCCGGTTTTCATCCGTCGAAAAGGGGAGATTTTGTTGATGAGGATAAACAGATACTCATATTACATGGTGTACGATCCGAAAAATAAGTTGTGTTATATGCGGTCTAAGTACTCGATTATCTATGCTGGAAGTTTAGTCTCACCGTCGTAGGTGAGTAGAAAGCCGAACTAGGTTAGATCTTGTGGAGTATAGCGACGAACAGAAGATTAACTTGGGTACTTAGTTTACTTTCGTATCGGTAATAATAGTTACTTATTACCTTGGTTTCTTGATATTAATTCTTGTAGTTAGGTTTCTTATTCAGAGTTGAATTGCTTCATGTTATGTTTTCATGGAACCAACTAGTTAGTAATTGAGTTGTGAATTTCTATATGTTGGGAAATATTTATAAGTGTTTTGATTCAGATTCCAAAACTTCTCCTAAAAGATTAATAAGTCCCAAACTGAAGTCTTAATTTTATCTTAGAACTCACTTGTTAGGAAATTCAGTTTACAGGTACAAACTGAAGATATAAGGCTAAAGACTCAAGTCAGTAACTGAAGTTCATATTAGAACTCAGTTTATGTCCCAAAACTGAAGGACCATGCCACTCAAACTATGGCTTGAAGTTTTGAAATTGAAGTCAGTATGAAGCAAAGGTTCTTGCCACTGAAGTTCACACTAAAGCTCTGCATCTGAAGTCGTATCTGAAAAATTCTCCACTGAGTTCCAAGCTACCCTATAGGAGTTACCACTTTGGGAACAAATCTCAGTAGGTGAACTCAATCTTGTTGCAGACACCAAAAATGGTAAAAAGGACCACGACTCAAACGGGAAGATTTCAAATGGTGCTCTATCTCATAACAAATACTTTCTATGAGAGACCTATATATATCCCCGCTGCTTCAAATGCTTCAAGACACCGGTTACCCTGCATTCAAACGCTCAATTGTTATCTCGCTCTCAACTTCCATAACTCTCAAGCTCTCAAGTTCTAGAACACTCAAGGCTTTCAGATTTTATCTTTCCAGTGTTCTTAGTAGCGATTCTATTTGTAACCGAAGAGTGATCTGACATTTCTTGTCCATCTAAATCCTTAGGGATTGATCAGTCTAAGACAATCTCCATTTACTTGGAAACCCTAGATTAACATCGAGAACTCGTGGACGTAGGAGTTTTTATCTCCGAACCACGCAAACCAAACCTTCGTGTTCTCTCTATTTCATTCAATATCTCTATTCTCTTATTGATATATTGCATATTGAATACTGATTAAAAGAAAAGTGAACTTAAAGCATTAAGTTTTCTGACAAACGAGTAAGATTTAAAACCACTATTTCCGCACGTACACTTAAGATATTAGTCCATCAGTCAAACACTAAATATAGACTGAATGATTGCTATCTAAGGTATTAACTCTCACTGAAGCCCTACCTCCCTTCAGTTCAGGAGCTCACATAAAGATTTTAATTTGAAAAATAAAAAACTGGTGTATTCCCCCCCTACACTCAGTATACTCGTTTCGAGACCAACACTATAGACTTTGGATTTAATTTATATTCTTAAATTGTTGAATATTTGTTTTGCAACTTGGATCATGTTCTTTATAATCTGCTACTCTAAAAGTTCTCTCTTATATTTCATTTTGTTACTCAGAACGTAATGATGGGAGTCTTAAAGTAAGATATTTTAAGTACTAGAGAAGCTAAATGCTACATGTATTCAAAATAAATTGTTCATCCATATATAAGTATTCTAAAGCAAGCATATAATAATGAATCTGATAATCTAGATTGACTTAATTAGAATTAAAATGCACACCCAACTTATTAATGCTACATCCTCTCTGCTCTCTCACATCCAATGCTACCTTCCACTCCACTCGTTTTTCAATGCAACGAAAATTGCATGAGCTCTTTTTTGTTAATTAGGAGATCGGGATCGAGATGGAGATGGATGTATGGATTGTTTTAAGTTTCTTACACTTTTGTAAAGTCAACATTTGATATTTCGTAATTTTGTGACTTCATTATTTGCGCCCCAAATTGTCAAAAACCTTGCGCCTCGTGCCTTGATGGAAAGCGTCTAAAGGCGAAAAATGCAATGCAATGCAAAATATTCTCCACTTCCACCCATACAAAATGCAATGCGATTAATCTATTTTGATTAGAGAGCGCCATGATTTCGAAACACACCTGAATTTAGAGAACAATTTCACCGGAAGTCTCGACATGATTTCCTCGATTACTTCTTCAAAAAGGCAGGAAGATTGCTTGAAGATGTCAATCTACATTTATGGCCGCTGTGATTCGCAAGATTTGATCTATTTTGGGGTAGGTTTTTAAGGTTTGTGGAGTGTTACCATTTCAATGGTTTGCTCAACTTCAAATAACTGAAGTTTAGAGGATGTTAAAATTTAATGAAAAAAGTATATCGTACTTGGTTACCAAAAAATATCATAATAATATCGAATATAAAGTACATTTAATGAAAATTATTAATAAACATAATTACAAATTCTACTATTTTTATATTACACTTAATTAATGAAATAATTACTTGGAATACTTAATTATTTTATGAAACTATGATATTAATCTAAATAAAAGGATTATTATAATATGTATTGTCGTAGTTTAATTATGAACTACTTATTTATTTCGTATATAATTATAAATACTGTAAAATAACACATTTAATGATTTAACTTCTTTAATTAATTTATAATAAAATAAAAATAATTATAATTCAAGGATATTATTTAATAAGTGAATATATATGTATGATATGATTAATAAATAGTGTTAATTGTGAAAACTGCCCATTTTGATAATATGAAAATGAAAAATTCCATAGTTGTAAAATATATATGAAAAATATCCAAAAGTATAAACATACCCCATATTTTGTCTCAAAATAAATGTATTCAACTTAAAACGCAAAGATTATCTGAACATCCTGATAACATTCTATTGTTGACTGCAGCCACTCCCTTTCTCAATGACTAAAATTTCACAAGATCGAATGAATTATATATTTTCTATGTTCTAACAAAAATTTGGTCGTCGAAAAAAAAATTCAAGAAATTCAAGAAATTCCTCTCGTAACAATAGTTTTCCATGACTAGATTTTTCAAAGTAACGACTGGATTTTTACTTTGTGTTTTTTGTAAATTTCAATTTGTCAATACAAGCATTCTCTATAAAAATCTGGTCGTGTAACTTCAACTTAAAAATAAAAATAAAATCCTATCGCTAGTTTAACATCGTGTACCAAATGACAACCAAAATTTAGTGAGTTACGACTAGATTTTTAAAATTCTTGTTTTATAAATTTCAATTTGTTGATACAAGCACAAATCCTAAAAATATGGTCGTTTTAATGTATTTGTTATAACAAATTCTTATCGATTGAAACATCTCGTATGAATGAACGACCATAATTAATTTTTCGTTCATTAAAATGTAAGGTTATTTTTGTATCTTCACCTGTTTTTGGGTAGTTTTCATAGAATTTTTATAATATGGGTATTTTTCATTTCGCAATTTTATATACAGCCCCCATTTCACTCTTCATAGCCCCTTTATTTATTAAGTGTTAAAATTAATATATTAAACTACTATTTTACCCTCATACATGTATCTATAGCTTCTAAATATATGAAACATGAAGATGTTGGTTTACCATTAGATGATTTCACTAAAATTGGTGTGCATTCTAATATATTATATTTTAGATCTAATGAAATGAAAAGATGTTATATTCTTCGTCAAACTTGTTTTCTAGATTTTTAATTATTAATTGGGGGTTATGCGTATTTACTGGTTCTATCACATTACTCTTTGTTTAGTTATTCAAATTTGAATTTGGGGTTATAAGGTTAAAATGGTGGGAAAAGTAGCAAATTCCCCTTTATGGTGGACTCCTCTTTGGTGAATCAACCCATATGCTAAGATTTTGTTCAAACTCACCCTCTACGTTTCACATCTATTACAATTAGCCTCTCGCACTTAACGGACGTCTAACATCGTTAGCGTCTCATTGATGTATTTCATCAAACAATTTATATGCATTGTTATTTGCCTACACATCTGCGTGGGAGCCAATTTCCATACATTCTCCAACATCCCCTGATGCGTTTCACCTGCTGCGTCAAGAACTTCCCCCAGAGCATGATTCGTCACCGGCCTTCACCAGCTTGAGCGACGACAAAAGAAGCTCATAAATAGTTTAAGATTAGAGGTAAAAGAAGATAAGATTATTTGTCACGTCCCCATTTTACTTCTCTAAGTAAAGTCGAAGAAAACGTGACTAATTGGAAAAAACGGATAAAGAAACGAAACGAAAGCTTTGATATAAAGATGAAACGTGGAACATACCACAAAAGGGAAAGATTTCGATAGAGTTGTGTGACCGAAGTCCAATACATCAATGAAAACTTAACGTTCGAAGTCATCAGGGAATTAAAACAACGTCAAGAAAATACGGAAACAAGTACAAGTCTGAACTACATAGTTCGAAACTAAGATAGATAACTAATAAGTTCTTGGATCTAAGACAAAAATCTGGCAGCGGAAACTGGATCAATATCTAGATTTACATGTATGACGACATATAAATCACCGAGAGTAAAACATTTATAGAATTTGACAAAACCCACCGCTGAGCCTTCCCCTTTGTCATCACGTCTTAACCTGCACATTTATAAATATATGCAGGGCTGAGTACGAAAGTACTCAGTAAACACATGCCGAAATCACATTCGTACTGATATATTTGCAATTGCCGTAATACAGTGCAACATAGGGATTTTGTCACTAAAGAACCTATGTTCACTAAAATTCTTGTGGATCTTAAAAGTTCGACAGCGCTGTCTAAGTTCTGGAGTAATCAAACATATCTGTAATTCTGTGTGTCGGGAAAGTGGCCACTTTCCGCGAACACTAAACCGGCCAACCCGCTAAGATGACTCACAGTTCTGGTGTACACTAGCCTTAAAAGATATAAATCTTTAAAAGCCCGAAATCGATTAATTTCAACAGATACGCATCATACCAAAATACAAATATTTTCGACAATGCAATACTTCATAACATTTGAAATTCTAAGCATTCTAAAGCGAAAATCATACTTTTGGTACAACGCATACGATTTTATTTGTAAAAGAAAGCCTACCTGATATGCTTCCTTGTCTAACGAAAAGCTGGTCTAGATTGACTGGAATTCCCTTTCGCCGAACCTTAATCGTAATTAAGAGGAAAAATACTCTTCGTGAGTATTAATTTGTCTTATCTAAACAAAATGAAATAATATGCTATTATTTCATAATTTATCCTAACTATTACTCAATTTAGAATTGAGTTTCTAGTAGTTAACCCAACTTATTATTGAAGATTTCCAATAATTAGCTACTTATCGAATTTCTCTATAATATTCTCTAATTCATTCTATCTAATTAAGGTACTATAGTAAGTCGAGATATCTTACTCGAAATAATTTAATTATTGATTAAGATATATCGGTACCCGGCTAAATTCTCATTTCTTATTTTAACTTGGTTTACTATATTTATTGGGTTTATCTCGATTGATAATTAACTTAACTAATTCATCTCTAATTTCTAAGACTTAATAATTCAAGTTAATACTTAAGAATTTAAATCTTAGTTGTTCTAATTTATTTTATATCGAGGCCCATGTTGTGAATCGAAATATAGGTTCGTCAAATAATATGTTTTACAGTCCGATCAGATTTTTATTACGGAGCCCAGTCCGCTTATTAAACTGCCCACTTAGATTTTGGATCTGGGCCCAGACAAATTTTAATTGCTGGCCCAATCAGTATACTAACTACTCGGCCCAAATTGTTTTAATTCATTTCCCTCCCCAGCCCATCTGATAACCCCTTCTCAATCTAACCCTAGACACACACCCACACTCTTTCCCTCTCCCTCGCTTCGCTCTCTCGTTTCTGTCTCTGCTCTCTCGATTTCCCCTTCGGTGGAGAGCTCGCCCGTGTTCCCGATTTAGAGCAGCAATGGCGTCGTTTCTTCTCTCATCTGGCCCTCCTCCAGGTAATTCTCTCTCCCTTTCTCAATCCCTTTAATTTCTCTTCGTTCCCGTAAGCTTTTTATCCCAGATTTTTAAGTCTTAATCTATAAAATCCAAGCTTTAAAATTTCGATTTTTATCCTACCTCTCTGCATGTGAAAACTTTAGATTTTTCTACTAAGATTGTTTTTAAACTTCTCAATCTCTTACTTTCTGCTTTCATTTCTTGGTCTGTGTCGATTATTTGGACGGCGGGGTGGTTGTAGAAGTTCTCTGGCTGCAGTTCTTAGCTTCTTCTTCACAAGTAATTTTTCTTTAGCTCTGACCTTACATTTTCGGTTTTATAAGCATAACCTTCTCTTTCAAAGTTTTTGGTTTCAGAACTTTTGATAAGCTCTGCTTCGATTTTTTTTGGGTTAAGATTTTGGGAATTTTTGTAATCTAGTTTTTTTTTAATTTTTACACTTTCTGTATGATAGAATTTCCCTAAATTTTTTGTTTTAGATAATTTGTTAGACCATGGTTTCATTCGGAGTTGTAAAAAGAACGAAGCTTCTGCTTAGTCTAAGAATTTCAGATTCTGCATTGTTTTAAAGTTTTAAACGATAACTGACCCTGGTTCTGTTCTTGTTCTGACTGAGGAATAAATTGCTCTGCTGGTCTAAACTGATTTATTCATTGGGGAAGTTCTGGAGATTGGTGACTGATTAAGGTAGTTTCTGTTTTAAATTTCTGAGATTTTCTTTTATACCCAGGGTTGGGTTTTCTTATTCTGAAGGTTGAGGGTGTAAGATTATGTTTTGGAGATTGAATAACAAAGAGATATAGGTCCATTTCTAATAATCAGAATCTATATAAGAATAAGTGTTGGTGTATCCTATTCTAAAGTCTGCATGCATATACACCAGTGATTAACTATCTGTGTTTTCTGTTTTCCTCTGAATTCTGAAAATATATATACATATACATATATATGTGTCTTGAAATCTGCACAATGTTTTCTAAACGATATAGAACTTAAAAGCCTCTTAGTTCTTGTAAGTTCCTTGACTTGTAATATCTGAACCTCTATTTACGTATCCTATGTTCTGAAAGCTTTGTGAATGAAGAAGTCTAAGTCCAGTGTTTCTTTTAATAAAAGTTATAAAACAGGGAGTCTAGGACTAATTCTGAGCAATTACTGAAGTTCCATGCTCTGCATACATAACTCAGTTTTAACCCTTCTACTAAGCACTATATAGAACACAAACTAAATACTTGATGTATGTGTTTACCTTAAAACTTCAGAAAATTCTGAATGGGGTGACTTGGGTAACTCCTTGGGTGTGTAAAAACTATTCTTTACTGCTCCTAAATCTGAACCTTGGGTTGGAAATGGCTAAGAAACTCTTCTGGGGTATACTCTGTGAAAGTAGGAAAGAAAACTGTTTCAGTTGAGCTTAACACTAAACTGAGAGGGTGAACTTTATGCTTACCTTACTCTTCAATTGAGGTTGGGTGACTGGGAGGTTCTTTCCTGATGTGTGTGAATATTTCTACGTAGTAAGTAAGTGATGGTTCAGTGGAAGTGAAGGTAAGTATTGTGGTAGGATATAGAAGAGTGTTTGATTGGTTTTGCAATGTATAGAGGCTCTTTATTTCGGTTTAACTGCACTTTGGCACTTGAGTTCTCTACACATACCACAGCCTATTTCCTAACACTATACTGCTCTAGTTCTTTGACTTTTGGGGCTGCCTTTATGTTGTTGTTCCCTCTCTCTCTGCAGGTGCAAGGCTAATGGAAGAGTGTGGAGTGACAACAGTCACTGCTTCTTTCCTGCTGCCCGTTCATTTCTTCCCTTTCTTTCCTTTCATTTGCCTTGAGTTTGCATTAATGTATATAAAGATTTAGGCAGTGAGGAGATCTAATATTTATGTATAGAATTTGTTATGGGATTCTTGTCCAGATTTGCAAGGCTTACAGCTTTAGAACTCTATAGATATTGCTACTCTATTTTTCTAGCTTAGTACATCTATGTACATATATATACATCACACGGTTTTCTTGTTACCCTGCAGCATTTAAATCCTCTTTACTATAGTTCTAAATGCATGAATCTCCCTTTATATACATCACACGACAGTTCAAATAAACTGTACACCTCTAAGTGGTAATTATGTACATGCATTTACCTAAAGTGAGTAATCAACATTATAATCTATATCTTATCTCATTAATTCAAATAATATCATTCTCCTCAATATCAATATTTAACATGCTAATTCTAACTATACACCACTAAGTATGTAATTAACGAAACATTGGTGTACTGATTTTGTAAGTACACATCTCCACTAGTAATAATCTAATCCATTGATTAATAATAATCTATACTATAACCCTCTCTTATACCTCACTCCTTTATTAATTCTAAATAATGTACCCTTCTACGATACATAACTACACTATTAAAAGTTAAAGCCCTTTCTAAGTAAATCAATTATCTTATCTAACTTTAACTATCGATCACGCACCCCAAGAATTTATTTAATTCGTCTTTTTAAATAGTCTCATCATCAAAACGAGCTTACGTAATGTCTAACATTAATCCAAAACTAAAAGGTGCACGAACACAATTGCTACTAACATCAATCTGTTAATCGACATTTTAATAAATATATAACGAAATTTTATTATCACGATTTTCGATACATAGTATTCGTAGGAAAATTTTACGGGCCATTACATTATTCCATTAAAATTCACCTTCGTTACAAATGTGTGAGAACTCTGCCATTTTAATAATGGCATCACTTAAGTTGGTGAAGCCCTTTAGGAGACTCATGACAATGCCCCTGCTTTGGGGGAAGTTCTTGATGTATGTGACGAGAGCGCCGATGTTGGAGAAGGTATAAGAACTGGCTCAAGCGCAGATGTATCGAAAAATAACAATGCATATAATTGTTTGATGAAATGCATTAATGAAATGTTAACGGTGTTAGACGTCCGTTAAGTGCGAGGTGCTAATTGTAACATATGTGAAACATGGAGGGTGAGTTTGAACAAAATCTTACCATAAGAGTTGATTCACCGTAAGGGTGTCTACTATAAGGATGAATTTGTTATTTTTCCCTAAAAAATGGTCTTAATTAACCCACTATTAATTTTGATGCTTAATAAATAAGAGGCTACTGAGAGAAAAATGGGGGTTGTATATAGAATTATACTTTTTCATTATGCTTAATAAATTAGTAAATAAAATTTTAATTTTTGAATTTGAAAATTAGTGGCACTTTGTGATTTTATAAAATAATTTGATAATATTGTATTTTTATTTTGTAATTGTCATGATTTTAAAAATAACAATTAAAATGATGTAATCATAATAATTAAGATTTTAATATTTTCAAATATAATGGTATTAATTTTTTGAATAGTTCGGAATCATAATCGAAACCATTCTAAATATTTCGATTCCAAATCGTGAACCACAATGATAATTATTTTGTTATATAACAAATTGTGGACCGGCATTTAGGCTATAGTTAGATTTCGAACTGTAATTGTGAACATCCCTATTTTTGTAACACGATAAATTTTAATAGTTTGAACTATATAAGAAATAATCTTTATGTGATAAATGAGAGAAGATCTCAACCAACCATTTTAGTAAATTGATGGTTGTGATGTTCTATACAGATTATCTTCCATTTAGAAATTAATTTTCAAATTCCTAAAATAATGAAAAATATGCTAGATTCATTCTAATTTATCACACATAATTTTTTTTCCATATGAATCTAACCATATTCATAAATATGTAAATATATAGATATTCACTAAATACCATTACTTTGTTATAACCATAAAAATAATATCATATAAAAATAAAATTATCTAACTACATAAGCATGAAAATATATCGAAAAAGATTTATAAAAGATATATTTGAATTCATTATTATTTGTTGTTAGATTATGTTATAAAATTATAACTCCTGTTATGAAAAATATTATTTGACCTACTTTTATGTAACAATTATAATTTGAGGTTAATTTAAAAAATTGTCATTTAAATTGATTTGATTTAGATACATATTTTATATATAAATTGTTTGAAAACTTTTTAAAATATATTTATTATATAAATTTTAATTAAGTTCTGATTAAATTAATTATTATATATATACAATATTTTACTATATTTTTATTAATTAATATATTTTTCATATAAAATTAAATCTATTACTAATTATATATTATTATATTTTTAGTTTTATATGATCCATGAATTAATAAAATAAAACATTTATAATTGACATTTATATAAAAATGTAAATAAAAATATCATTATTATTATTAGAAGAAGAAAATAAAAGTGAAAAACAACATTAATATACAAATTATATGTATAATTATATATATACATACAATTCTTTCCAATTTGTTAATCAATCATAACTTTTACATACTAAGTTCATTTTTTATATATTATATATCAAATTAAAGTTCTTGTCGAGATCTTTAATTCCAGATGCATCTTGTAAATATTTCCGCGAATGAAATAGAATAATTTAAGGGAGAAAGAAGATTATTGGAGAGAGAATTTAAAAGTTGTTATTTGATTTATATTTTAAAAACTATTTAATTTTAAAAAGGTATTATAATTGCCATTTAAGTTAAAGTTATTTACTAAATCGCCATTCAAATTGAAATTGAATTGATGATTCGTGTTTTATATATACTAGTTTGTACACCCGTGCGATGCACGGTAAAAATTAGAACTAATGAAATATTTAAGTGTAAATTAATTTTTATTTAAAAACTTATGTGAAAAAAAAAAATTCAATCATTTATATTTTTAATAAATCAATAGTTATGATTTTCACTCCAAATTAAATTACATTTAAAAAACTTTCATACTTCAATAGTGATGAAAATCATTTAAATTAAATTAAATTAATATTAATCATTGTTTGTGCATTGGTGACAACTTAGATTCTTACTCGTTTCTCGTACATATATATTTTTTTAATATGACCCAACTATATATATATATATATATATATATATATAAATCTATGGTCCAGATTAAGTATGCATCAAATTTATACATAGAGTGCATTGGAATTATAATGCATTGGTTAATGAATAAAAATGCATCATCAACTTATGCAATATGATTATGCGTGTAATGCATCAAAATAATGTGTATTATGCATAAGTTTTATGTCTTATATAAGAATTGGTTCTCACCAGATCCTTCCCCTATATAAATAGGGGTAGTCAAGAGATCAAATATAATTAGTTTCACACGTGTTAATTAATATATTAAAATTGGAATGTTTACTTTATATAAATTGATGGTTAAAATTAATTGATTTTTAAATTAAAATATTAAAAATGTAATAAGTATTAAATATATATAATTTGAAAGTGTATCACCTACTATAAGTTGTTGTTGCGGAAGCTAAATAAGAACACAAGAGATAATTTTGTGTAGGCTGTGTTAACAAACAACCTACACGGCAGCCTTTACGGCCAAAAAGAATTATCAAAATAAGTATTGTGTTGTTTACAATGTTACGGTCAACAACTACAATACTTCTCACTAAAATACTAAATGTATGACCTTTCAAGACAAGGACCACACGTACTAAACTACGAAATAAATCTGCAAAAGTGTGTCTCTAACTAAAAACGAAATCAATATATATAGAGACAACTCATGGGCTTGGATTCCATAGGATTGTAACTGCCAGCCCATGTCTTCCTTGATTCTCTCAACCGCTGTCGTGCTCCGCAAGAATCGCCTGGGCAGTTTGTGACCTCCGACAAACGTGGAAACAGAATTCCACTAAACGTCAAAGTCTCAATTGCCTTCTGGTACTCGGTCTTCTCCTTATGACTCAGTCTTCACCAGTCTTTGAGCATTCCCACTTCTCTCCAAGTCATCATCCACATGGCAACGCTGAGTCAGCATCAACTTGTTGTGTGGAGCATAACAGCAAAGCCAACATCACAAAATTCTGTGAAGGAACACAAAAACACACATGTTAGGTTCAACACACGAAACAACAGAATAAAATACCTAACAAACTCCTCCTGTTTTTGTGCCTTCTTCACAACACCTTCTTCTTCGAAGCTCCCCCTATGTTTATGCCTGCAATAATAACTTCAAACAACCAGCAAGCATAACATTCCAAAATGACAAGTATCACAGATCAAGATAAGCAGCAATCAAACACCCCATGGCATTCAAAAATAGGTGCTGCCAAAATCATCCACAATCATCCACAAAAGAGAAAATAAAATTGTCATCCACCACATAAAAAATAAATTGTTTTGTTTTTCCAAACCATCATCACATCAAAAAGAAATGTCATCATCAGACAATTTCTTCACAAGCGCTCGTTGACATCATCTGCGACCTCATCACTGCTCTCCTCCTCAGCGCCTTCAGCCTCCTCCTCGGCTGCAGCCTCACCACCATCTGCAGCCTCACCACCATCTGCAGCAGCTTCTCCACCATCTGTAGCACCACCGTGTGCAGGGTCTCCCCCTTGTTGTGAACGAAGGCAGGACTGCAGTGTCGGGACCAAGGCAACAAGGGAAGAGAGTGCAACTACCAACTGTTGGGCAGTGTGAGAGGGCAGGTGGATGCCAGATGGAGCAGAGGCTGGAGTAGCAGGAGTACGCCAGGGAAGGTCAACCACCTTGCTCTTACTAAAAAGAGAAGGGTGAATGGTATACAAAGGAGCAGGTTCAGCTTCATGGCTCCTGGTCACTGACGTAAATCCTTGATGCGCAAGCACCCTGCAAATTAGTGAAGGAAAAGGCATAGATGATAGTTGAGGTTTAGCAGAGAGCGCAGCCAGCTGATCGAACACAATGCGGCCCAAGTTGAACGGTTTATTCATCCCCACAAGATATAACAGCACCCCATGCTGTTGTGTAACAACAGTGGAGTTGGAAGACACAACCCAATTATAGGTGAGAATCTTGTGAAGGACTGAGTAAAGATGTGACAACAGCGAAGTCTTCATTGGTTGGACCCATTTGGACCGCTTGCCACCAGTTATAACTTTGGCCACCACATCCAGATCAAGAACATGCTCCCCCTCAACATTGGGTAACCCAAGAGCAAGATTAATGATATCCGCCGAAAAATTGAAGATGGTATTGTAAAGATATACCTTCCCAAATCGAGCAGACGAACGATCACCAAAGGAAGAATGAAGGTTGCAGTAAAAGTGACGTACCACATCTTTGACAAACGGTGGGAGATTAAAGACCGTACCCAGAAGTCCTCGGGAGCGAAAAAAGTTAAGAAGATTGTAATCCTCGAAACTGGCCTCGTCCACCGTTCGTTCGCTCACACATGGAAGGATCCTTAGACGTTTCCACTTCACGGCAGCGCACTCGTCATAAAATTGAAGGCATTGCGCCTTCTCCACATGCAGAGGGGAGTCGGGCTCTTCTGACAACTCTGAAGCATGGACTACTGATTTCCCTTTGGCAGTCGAAGAAGTGGGTTCCATCTTGACCGCCGTAGGAGAAAAAAGGCGTTGCCGTTTGGGTGCCGACGATACTTCTTCATCGCTGTCATCGTGTAGAACGACAGTGGGTGTTGGACCCTTGGATTTCTTGGCCAGGCTTGAGAGTCTTGACCCTCTGGTAGTTGGTTTCCGAGCGAGAGCAATCGGAGGTGAGGACGAGCGAGACGGTGAAATGGGCGTCTGCTCAACAACTGTCAATGTAGTGACAGGGAGAGGAGTGTCCATTTCTTTGTCTTTGTCTTCCACCAGAGGAGTAGAGATAACGGCGTCAGGGATTTGAGTCGAAATAGGAGGTATCTCTGTAGGAGCAGTCTGGGTATCCACCGGAACTGAAGTTTCTGTGTTGACAACAGGAGGGATGTTACAAAGGATTGGAGAGACGTTAATTGGTGGCGGAGGAGTTGAAGGGGTTTGGAGTGACTGAAGTAGGGTAGGATGAGCGGCAAGTAGAGCTTGGAGAATTGCGGTGACGTCTGGGGTCGGAGGAGTCGCCATTGTTGAGATAGGGAAAGAGAGCGAGAGATGGAAAGTAAGGGTTTCGGATGAGGGTTTTTGGAAGATGGTATGAAGGAATCAAGAAGATGTATCAATCTTGGATGGTGTGCGGATATGGAAGAGTCTAGGGTTGTGATGTGACATAAAAAGCGCAATGAAAGCACAGCTGGCGTCGATTGAGAAAAGTGAGCTTGGCCGTTTCATTTCCAAATCTGACAACACAAACCCTAAAACATGCTACATGACAGTTATACCTATTAACAAAAGAGAGATACGGATGTTGAGGGCAACACACCTGAATATGCGAAAACAACAAACACAGGGATTGCTGACATGCATAAGTAACAACAAAAAAGAATGTAGAGAACACCCAGTCCAGCTTGCTCTGTTGTGTCAACTTTTGTTACGACATCCACCTGGCTTAACATAGGTAAAATATGTGCAGAACTACAAGAATTCAAGGGTTAGTGAGTGTAGAATGCATCGTCGCAGCGAACGCCATGCCCCTAACCTTTCACCCTCGAAAGCAATCACAGTTGCATTCTTTTTGTAAGGTAGCATCGTCGTAGCGAACGCCGTGCCCCCTAAACTACTTGGATTGTTTACTACACAGATAGATAAAAAATATAAAAATAAAAACCAGGTTTCAGAATATAGAATATGTTGACTAAGATGTTATCCCAGCAAGTTAGACACAACAAGCTACACCCTTGATATAGATAATAGAATATGGGAATTAGGGTGTAGCACAACACACATTTTAATGAAAAAAACAAAGACCAAGAGATTTTCGTAAGAAAACAAATCTCTCATGATTTAAGGGTTTTGTGAAAATGTCAGCAATTTGGTTCTCAGTTTTCACATATTCAAGCTTGATTACCTCTTGTTCCAAACTCTCGAATGAAGTGGTGTCTTATGTCGATGTGCTTAGTTCTGGAGTGCTGAACAGGATTCTTAGAAATGTTTATGGCACTCATGTTGTCACAGTATACAACCAGGTCATTGTTGTCTAGGCCATAATCACTCAGCATCTGTTTAAGCCATAGCAGTTGTGTGCAACAGCTGCCTGCGGCAACATACTTAGACTCAGCAGTGGATAAGGAAACACAATTTTGCTTGCGACTGTGCCATGACACAATGTTATTTCCTAGGTAAAAACATCCTCCACTTGTACTCTTCCGGTCATCAACATCACCAGCCCAATCAGAATCACTGAAACCTATCAAGCTCATATTCATGTGTTTAGAAAATAATATGCCTAGGTCAATAGTTCCAGCAACATACCTGATTATCCGCTTAACAGCTTTGAGATGAGAAGCTTTGGGTTTAGCTTGATACCTGGCACACACACATACGCTAAACATCAAATCTGGACGAGTGGCTGTTAGGTACAACAGACTCCCTATCATTGATCTGTAGAGTGTTGGGTCAGCATCTTCTCCAGCATCATCTTTTGTTAACTTCTCTGTGGAACCCATAGGAGTTTTCATGTGCTTTGTACCTTCAAGATTAAATTTCTTTATCATCTCCTTGGCATATTTGTTTTGAGAGATAAAGATGCCATTTTGTCCTAGTTTAACCTGCAACCCAAGAAAATATGTGAGCTCGCCCACCATGCTCATCTCAAATTTGGTAGACATTGCACCTGAAAAATCAGTTAACATGTTATGTGATGTAGAACCAACAATCATATCATCAACATAAATTTGAGTAATAAGAATGTGTTGATCTTCCCTTTTTATAAACAATGTCCGGTCAGCATCACCTCTCACAAACCCATACGTGAGAAGGAAATTAGTGAGATGCTGATACCAAGCTCGTGGTGCTTGTTTGAGCCCATAGAGAGCTTTCTTCAACCGGAAAACATGGTCAGGTTTGTGAGGGTCCTCAAAACCTTTTGGTTGTTCTACGTACACCTCCTCCTTTAGCTCACCATTAAGAAATGTTGCCTTCACATCCATCTGGTATAGATTGATGTCGAGGTAGCATGCGACAGCAAGCAACAACCGAATGGATTCAAGTCGTGCTACTGGCGCAAATGTGTCATCGAAGTCGACTCCTTCGACTTGTGTGTACCCTTGAGCAACTAATCTTGCTTTGTTGCGCACAACAGTTCCCTTCTCATCAGATTTGTTCTTGAAAATCCACTTTGTACCAATAACATTCTTGTTGGTTGGCCTGGGAACAAGGTACCAAACATCGCTACGCACAAACTGGTTAAGTTCTTCATTCATTGCATTTATCCAGAACTCGTCAGTTAGTGCTTCCTTGACATTTTTGGGCTCAAATTTGGAAACGAAGCATGTTATGCCTTCAACTATAGAGCACACGGAGTACAGACACGCCATTTATCTATAGTCGATTGGATGTTTTCGCCGGGTCTGAACGCCGTCCTCAATGTTTCCAATAACTTGAGTGAGTGGATGGTTCTCTCTTACTCGCCCTGAAGGTTCTCTACGAGGAGTGACCTCTTGGGGCTCATCTAGCTCTTCTTCGGGCTCCTATTCTGTGGTGTTGACCTCCACAGTAGGGTTAACTTCTGTGTTAAGTGGAACAGTTTGCATCTCAACAGGAGGTGCGACAATTCCCCCTTGATATATGTTGTCTTCTGCGTCCACTACTTTGTTCCCATTACCTGCATTATCAAAGACAACATTAACTGATTCTTGTATCGTCTTGATACGAAGATTAAATACCCTATAAGCTACACTGTTTGTTGAGTACCCGACAAACACACCTTTGTCGCTTTTATCATCAAACTTAGTTAGATATTCTCGATCATTTAAGATAAAACATACACACCCAAAGACATGAAGATGTTTTAGGTTAGGTTTTCTCCCTTTTAGTAGCTCATATGGTGTTTTAAATGACCCTGGTCGAATGTTGACTCGATTGTTGATGTAGCAGGCGGTGTTTACTGCCTTAGCCCAAAAGCGCTTCGCCATTTGGCTTGAGCTCAACATCACCCTAGCCATCTCAATCAAGGTCCTATTCTTGCGTTCAACCACACCATTCTGTTGTGGGGTTTTTGGAGCAGCAAACTCTTGATATACACCTTTATCATCACAGAAACTCGTGAAACGTGAATTCTCAAATTCACGACCATGATCAACCTTATGCGAGATATTCTAGCATCAAACACATTAGTAACACGAGAAAACATATTTTTGAACAACTCAAATGTTTCTGATTTTTCTCGTAAAAAGTAGGTCCATGTGAACCTAGAAAAGTCATCAACCACAACAAGCACATACCTTTTACCACCAATACTTTCCACTTCCATGGGTCCTACCAGATCCATATGTAGAAGTTCAAAGCATCGGTTGGTCCCGAAATGTTGCTCACGATGTTGTACGACAGGATGTGAGGCATGTAATTGTTTTCCTCGTTGACAGTCACCACATATAATTTGGTCAACATTTCCAAGCTTTGGTAACCCTCATACAACATCCATCTTGATTAACCTATCAAGATTTCGAAAATTGGTATGACCTAATCTTTTATGCCATAGCATGACATCATCAACTTGAGCTTTGTTACATTTCACATGTTCAGTCATGTAACAGTTGTCTGATGACCTTTAACCTGTCATGATACACATGTTACTGTTATTGTATACTTCACATGCATCTCTAGTAAATTTCACAAGCATGTTTCCATCACACAATTGACTTATGCTTATTAAGTTTGCCAAAAGTCCCTGCACATGATAAACATTTGTTAAGGCAGGCAAACCAGGAACATTTAGTGTACCTTTCCCTACAATTTTACCTTTTGAGCCTCCTCCGAAGGAAACATTTCCTCCATCATATGTCTCATAATTGGAAAGGAAAGTTTTGTTACCTGTCATGTGACGGGAACATCCGCTGTCAAAATACCAAGAACCTGAAACGTTAGTTTTCAAGGCTGTGTATACAACATTACAGGTCAGGTTAGATTTTTTTTACCCATACTGTTTTGGGTTTCTGTGGTGGTTCACACTCAGATCTCTCATCCCTTTGTTTTTTATAACAGAAAGGCCTTATATGTCCTGGCTTCATACAGTAATGACATATATATTTCCTCCTATATCTTTTACCCTTTTTCTTACCTTTCTTACCTTTTCCAGCTGGAGAGATCCGTTGTTTCGTCTGTGTTGAGGTCTCTGTGGGCACAACAACAGTTTTGCCTTTTGATGTTTCCCCTTCCGATGTGGACCTTTTACACAACACAGTTGGAGCAGCATATCCAAGGCCTTGTGTACCGAGATTTGCACTGTTCATGATCTCTTGGAGAGAGTAAGTCCCAGTACTCCATTTTCGGATGGTCAGCTCTGCCTCTTCAAGTTTTGATTTTACCTTGGTAAGCTCCACATCACGTTGTGTGATCAACGCTTCTTGTTTGGACTGAACTTCCTTGAGACGTGTTACCTCAGCTGTTGCGGTCAACAAATCTTTTGCTTGATGTTTCCATTTGCACAACAGCTCATCATATAACTTTTTTAATCCTTAGATTACAGTGACTGCATGGTCATCACATTCTTCACCACATACAGAGTCTATATCATCTTTAACACTTCCTGTATCATCAACAGAAGCGTTTAAACAAAACAATGTAGAGTAATAGTTAGAATCATACCTTTCGGAGTGAGCTGGATCATCAGCGTGTGGTTCTTGGGATGGAACAGTTGCGTGAAATGCAATGTTCTCAAACATGGCTTCATCCATATCTTCAAAGAATTCATGCTCATCATCATTCCACGACACCCAATAAGACTTTACCCCGTTTCCGAAGAGTGTTGGCACACTGATTTGCAAAGTGTCCATAGCCTTTACACTCATGGCACTGGATGCTGTCCAGTTTTGAAGAGTTATACCTGACTACTTCATTAGGAGCTTTCTTCGTGGGGGGTTGCTTCGCCTTATTTTTGTCTTGTGGAGGTTGATAGTATTCAAACCGTGGTCCACCTTTTTCTTTGGATTGATCCTTGGCGCGCTTGTAGCCTATCACCATATGGTTAAACTTCCTAGTGATCATGGAAATATCTTCTTCGTCGAAGGTTTCCTCTTCTTCAGGTTCACTGGAGTCCATTTGAAGCTTACTGCCTGAGGAACATGATCCTGCAGTCAGAGCCATTGCCTTCTTCTTGGGAAAAGTCCCTCTTGCCTCGTGATTCATCTCATATGTTTTGAAAGAGTTCATGAGGTCCGTAAACTCTAGTGCATTCACCCCTAGAACTGTTTCAATGGCTGTCACCTTCATATCGAACCTTGGTGGCAAAGTTCGAAGTGCTTTAGAAACAAGCACCTTGTTGCTCAGTGGATCTCCAAGGTCTTGACACTCGTTAGCAATGTCAAGTATCCTTTTCATGTAGGTAGAGATGTCCTCATTTTCCTCCATCTTCATATCCTCGAATTGAGATGCGAGGATACGCAGACGAGACTACTTGACACTTTTGTCACCTTTACAATGTCTTTGCAGAATATCCCAAGCATCTTTCGCACACACACAGTTCTTGATAAGTTTGAACATGTTTGTGTCGACAGCTGAGATTATGGCATTCAGTGCTCGATCATCTAGAGTGGCAGCTTCAATTTGATCACGTGACCAGGCGGTTTGTGGTATAGGAACACAATCGCCGTCAGCATCAGTTTGTTTTGGTGGTGACCACCCATTTTCCACAGAAATCCATGCTCGTCTATCAAGTGACTTGATATAGGAGCGAGTACGTGACTTCCAGTAAGAATAATTCGAGCCATCCAAGATTGGTGGTCGAAATGCTCCAGTGCTGTTAGGATCCATCGTTTTAGAGTTGTTGTGACACCGTCAGGACCACACTCAGTGTGTCGAGTGATGGCTCTGATACCACTTGAAAGTGTATCACCTACTCTAAGTTGTTGTTGCGGAAGCTAAATAAGAACACAAGAGATAATTTTG
>JAPKLX010000279.1:1923-15525 GCA_026898415.1 Leonotis leonurus
CCAAAGTTAGGATCTAGTTTTGATCCAGTTGTGTTCCTAGATTGTAGCTTTCAATCTTAGGAAGAAGATTTGTAATCACAAGAAGTTATCTAGTTTTGATAATTCTTGTGGCTCGTACTCAACGAGTAAAAAGAAAGGAGAAAGCTAGTGAAGTTATTCGATCTAGATTTGATCGAACCGTGGACGTAGGGATAGTTTATCCCGAACCACGTTAACTGCCTGTGTTCTTTATTTCTGTTTTACTTCATTATCATCTTCTTCATTCTGTTGCATTTAAATCTGGGTTGTTAATCACCTCAAGGAAGAAAACGTTTTATTCATTAAAAAGAGCATTAACCACCATATTCCGCACACAACATTAATCAAGTTTAAATCTATATTTGATATTCTTGATTACTGTTTTAACATATAAGGTATTATTTGAGCAAGATTAAATCTTTCTAACAAGAAGATTTTTCTTGTTACCCTAAGCTATCTTAGTCTTTAAGTGCTCTTATGCCTTATACTTATATTTGAAACAAGTAAACCTAAAAAGTTTGTTTTGGTGTATTCTCCCCCCCCATACACCAAACTAGCTCTTTCGGGACCAACATCTACTCAAGCATCAAGAGACTGCTTAGAGAAGTCGTGGAAGAGAATGATAGGCTAAAGAAATATGAGCAGATCTTAAGCACAACAAACTCCCAATTTGTTGCTCAAATAACTGATCTGGAAGAACAGATCAAGGGAAAGGACAATGAGATCCACTCTTTAAATTCAAAAGTTAAAGATCTCATCGTTAGGAACAATGTTGCTGAAGAAAAGATAAAGAAAGGCAAAGAAATGATCTACAAAAGCGATGAACGTGCTAAACTGCTAATCAATATGCAGCAAAAGGGCACATCTGGATTAGGATATCCAGGTCACTCAGAAAAGTCTTCGGGAACCATAAGCTTTGTACCAGAGAGGAAGCAAATACCAGATCAAGTAAAAGACTTGAAGAACAAGAAAGGTCATCCCCAAAAGATGATAATAAAAGAGGCCAGGAACAGGCAATATCATCAAACAAAGGGTCAACCAGCTCGTTACACAGAAACAGATCATGCTCAAAAAGTAAATGTCAACAGGACAAAAATTGTCAATAGGACAGCTCCTAATAAGAAGAACTTGAAGAATGATGAAGTAGAAAGATTCCATCCATCTAAAATTTACTCCTTATCTAAAATTGATAATGATGGGAATATCATTACCTGTTATATTTCTGTTCCTAACCCTAAAATGTTTTGGATTCAAAAGGGAACATTTGCTAATAACCAAGCACCCAAACGTTGAAGGGTAGCTAAGTTTAATTAATTGCAGGGCAAGAAGACTGCAAGAAGGAACAAGATAGCTAGAGGAGCAATCTGGATTATAGATAGTGGATGTTCGAAGCACATGACTTGTGACAAGAATCTACTATCAGATTACATTGAAAAACCAGGACCCCAGGTCACTTTTGGATGTAATTCAAAAGGATACACTAGAGGATATGGAAACATCAAAGTTGGCAAGACTACTGTCACAAATGTATCTTATGTTGAGGGTCTTAGTCACAATCTGTTTTCAGTAAGTCAATTCTGTGCTAACGGTAACCAGATTGTCTTTGATACTAATAACTGTTTTGTGAAGAATAAGGAAGGAGATGAGATACTCCTTACCGGAAGATTGCAGGATAGACTTTATATTGTGCAATGGACACACCAGATCGAGACCTGCTTGGTAACTAAGACTGTATCAGAAACCAGCTGGTTATGGCATAAGAGATTAAACCACCTAAACTTCAAGTCAATCAACAGAATTGCCAAAGAAAAATTAGTGGAAGGACTACCAGATCAAGTGTATGATAAAGATCATATATGTGTGGCTTGTCAAGCTGGGAAGCAGACCAGATCATCTATTTCAAGCAAAACAGCCCACTCAACATCAAGAATACTGGAGCTTTTACATCTGGATCTGTTTGGACCAGTTAAACCAATAAGCATAAATGGAAGAAAATACAGCTTAGTAATCATTGATGATTACTCAAGGTTCACCTGGGTCATCTTCTTGCTAAAGAGATGAGCATAACCTCTATCAGAACAGATCGAGGAACAGAATTTCTCAACCAGAAGATTGAAGCATACTGCAACAAGATGGGAATCACTCATCAAACTTCAGCTGCTAGAACACCTCAACAAAGTGGAGTAGTTGAGAGGAGAAAAAGATCACTTGAAGAAGCAGCTCGTACTATGCTAAATGCTACCAACCTACCCAAGAAGTTCTGGGCAGAAGCGATCTACACAGCCTGTTATACTCAGAACAGATCATCAATAACACTCAGACATGGAAAGACTCCTTATGAGATCTGGAACAACAGAAAACCTAAGATCTCTTACCTTCGCACTTTTGGTTGTTTATGTTACATACACAACAATGGAAAATCTCAATTGATGACTTTTGATAGCAAAACTGACCCTGGAATATTCTTAGGATATTCTGATGTTAGTAAAGCATATCGAGTCTACAATAAGAATACTCATATTGTGGAGGTAACACCTCATGTGGTTTTTGATGAGTTTATTGTTGAGTACAGGTCACTAGATAGTGAACAGACAGAGAACCAGAAGAATACAAGAAAGATGAATGAACTGTTACTTGAAGACATTCTAATCTGGAACTCAAAAAGTGATGAGGAAGAGATTAACACTCCACCTATTGCTGAAGAAATCATACAGCAAGGGGGAACAACACAACATGATCTGGATGAAAACTGATCACCAAGCAATGAAACAGTCATTGCAGAAGATGATCAATCTGGAAATCTAAATCTAGAAGATAGAACATATGAGAACCCATTCCAAGCTTCACCCACAATTTACACTGAATTTGAGGAACCAACCAATCAACCTGACTCTGTGTTATCTGATGAAGAAATGACCAGGAGAAGGAGATGGATACAAGATCATCCACCAGAACAAATTGTTGGGAACCCATCAGATCGTGTGAAAACCAAAAGAATGCATGGAGAAAGTGCATTGTTAAGCTGTTATCTCTCTCGCATTGAACCATCTGATGCTTATGAAGCATTGCAAGATGCAGATTGGATTACAACAATGCAAGAAGAGCTCAATGAGTTCAAAAGGAATGAGGTCTGGTATCTTGTGGACAGACCCAAACACCAAGGAGTCATAGGTGTAAAATGGGTGTTTAAAAATAAACGGGATGAGAATGGTGAAGTAGTCAGAAACAAAGCCAGATTAGTAGCTAAAGGCTATAATCAACAAGAAGGCATTGATTTTGATGAAACATTTGCACCCGTAGCCAGACTAGAAGCAATAAGGTTGTTCTTAGCATATGTTGCACACAAAAGGTTCAAGGTATACCAGATGGATGTCAAAAGTGCTTTTCTAAATGGTATACTTGAAGAAGAAGTCTATGTGGAACAGTCACCTGGATTTGAAGAAGCAGATCCAAATCAGAAAGTTTAAAGACTGACTAAAGCAGTCTATGGTCTAAAGCAAGCCCCTAGAGCTTGGTATGAGACCTTATCAACATTCCTACTAGAATCTGGATTCAGAAGAGGATCTTCTGACAAGACTTTGTTTATCATCAAAGTCAAAGAGAACATCCTTCTAGTACAGATCTATGTAGATGATATCATATTTGGATCTCAATCTACCTATCTATGTGACAAATTTGCTGATCTTATGAAAAATAAGTATCAAATGTCCATGATGGGAGAAATGAGTTTCTTTTTAGGTTTGCAGGTCAAGCAATTACCAGATAGTATTTTCATTAATCAGACAAAATACATCAACGATCTGCTGACTAAATTTGGGCTCTAAGACAGTAACCCAGTGAAAATCCCAATGCAGACCAATGGGAAAATTGATCTTGATCTAGAGGGAAAACCAGCTAACATCACTCAATATAGAGGGATCATAGTATCGTTACTCTACCTAACTGCTAGTCGACCTGACATCACATTTGCAGTAGGAGTATGTGCAAGATATCAAGCAAATCCCAAAGAATTTCACATGGAAGCAGCTAAGAAGATATTAAGATATCTTAAGGGAACAGCCCATGTAGGATTATGGTACCCATGTGAAGACAACTTTGAGCTAACTGGATACACAGATTCAGACTATGCTGGATGCAAGCTAGACAGAAAGTCAACATCTGGTACATGTCAGTTTTTAGGAAATAAACTGATCTCTTGGTTCTCAAAGAAACAGACATCTGTTGCTACATCAACTACAGAGACTGAATATATGGCAGCTGGAAGTTGTTGTGCACAAATACTCTGGTTAAGACAACAGCTCAAAGACTATGAGATCGATGTCAAGGAGATACCTATTTTCTGTGACAGCTCAAGTGTTATAGCAATCACACAAAATCCTGTTTTGCATACCAGATGCAAACATGTAGATGTGAGACATCATTTTATAAGGGATCATGTTGAAAGAAAACATGTACAGATCGAAAAGATACACACTGAGATACAGAGAGCAGATATTCTCACCAAAGCATTACCAGAAGAAAGATTTAAGATGCTTTGTGGTAAATTAGGATTATTAAATCTAGTAGATAGGACCAGATAGTCTTAAAACAGATCATGTAAAATTCCAACTGGGAATTGATACAAGATCATCACATTCCAACAGGGAATTAGAACCAGATTGACATAGTCCAGATTGATAAAGAACAGATCAAGTAAAATTCCAACTGGGAATTATCACCAGATCACCAAGTACATGCTAAGAGTCAAACAAATCAATAAACTTCCAACTGGAAACTAACACCAGATCACTAAGTACATCTTAATGATCAAACAGATCATTAAAATTCCAACCGAGAACTTTTAAAAAGATCATCACTCTAGATTGATATCCAATTTGGAAAGTGGCATGAATAGATCGATAATGTTGACAACTGTTCATTAATAAAGAGATCGATCTGGACCAGATGCCTAGCAGCCACGTGGATATTAATTAATATCTTTTATTAATTTATCACATTACTTGGTTAAGGGGGAAAGTCAACTATATACGGCGACTATATCGATTTAATCATAGCATATATCTAATTTCTGACACAGTATATCAAATCTTTTATTTTTGTGATGATTGATACTATGTTTGGGAACAATGATCAAGGAGATATTTACCAAATCAAGAAAAAGGAAGTACTTTTGACAATGCAAACAGACACGCGCTACTCCACATCCATAGGATCCGCATTATAGAGGCGGTAACAGACTGCAAGTCTATTCCCTGGAATGGCGGGAAAAGCTGAAAAAGGGAAGGATATTAAATTATATTATTACCCTACTTATCTCTCTTTCTTTTATATAATTGATAAGGCGGTTCAACTATTACCCACTCTTCAAACTTTCAACAATTAGCGAAATTTTCTACATTCCAACTCTCTCTCAATCTTTCGAAAAACTCTCTGCTTTTACCAAAATGGCACCCAAATCTTCTGTATTTCTTGAGCAAGTGAATTTCTTGAAACCCTATATTCATCAAGATCTATTTTCAGTACTCGATACCTTCGATTTTCATAAACTGAACAAGGCCTTCGACCTTGTTAGAAGCTGCAAAGGTTTAAGATTTATGAGTTTTTCTTTTAACTGCTCTATATTATGTCTGTTATGAAATCTCTCTTACTTGCTTTGAGATTAGCTTTACCTATTTGCATGTATATGTTCATCATACCGTGTTATAGAACCTTATATTCTGTACATTCGGTAAACTGCTATTGAGCACTCATACTTCATTGATGGAAGGATAGTGCTCACATATACATTGTTTAACTTTTGTTGTAGGATTTCACAATATCATCACCACTCATCCTGTCCACTTCTTGCCCAAAAAAGTAGCTGCATTTTATCTCTTATGGCAGGGAGAGAAGGGTGGAAACGAAGCAACCATCCGGGTTAGAAGTGAACGGAGCGAGCCCTGGGATAGAAGTGAAAAGGAGCAGTCTGAGACACTCCACAAAAATAAGCTACATGCTGGAGTCCTTTTTCAGCCAGCACAAATGGGACTCTGGTGTGGAATTCAATGATCGATTGAGATTCCCAAATGATCAACACTAGATTGAAATGTCAATGGGCATTTCTGCAAATTTGATTGCAAGGGTGACAGACCCTGTGTTTCTCAACACCTTGATGGAGATGGGCAATTCTAACCCAATCTGGGTTCCTCCATCAGCCCCTGCAGAGAAATCCACTAGAACCAAAGTTACACAAGATAAACCAACAGAAAGGACCCCCAGCAAGAGGGTCACCAGAAGAGCAAGCTCGGTTGACATAGACACATCCACTGCAACCCAGCCACCCAAACCTAAAAGAAGAAGACTTCAGAAACTAGCAGATGAAGTCCAGGTCGAAGAACCTGCTTTTACTGAACCAACTATCCCTCAACAGGAGGTTGAGGAGGAAGAGGTCTTGGTGGGTGGACCACCAGAGGATGTAGCTCCTATCTCGTCCTTGGACCCAAATCAAGCCAAGGACTTCTCCCTAGGTCACACTGCCAGTCCATCATCTGCAGAACACCTAGAGCAGATCGATGAGGAAGTCGAAAGAGCAGACGACTCTACTGATGAGGAGGAAGAACTGAAGAAGGCAGAAACTGTTGTAAAAATGCTTGAAACAGAAGCAGATCACTCTGTCCTCAGGACATTTCCAGGGATACAGCTGACACTAGAAACATATGAAGCAGCCAGACGGCTCAAGTTCCTTTTGCTCGTAAAAGAAAAAGAATTCTATGTCCGGGATGCTCTTCTCAGAACCAGATCAATACACGCACTAAAAATTGAAGAGGCGACCTTGCTCAACATCTTCACTGCATCTTCTATTGCTGAGCTAAGGGAGACCTACAAACCAGACATCCTAGGCATGTCTAAATATGAAGCAAACGAGCTCCAGATCGACCTCAGATCTGAATATGAAAAGGCAAATATGCTAGAATATGAAAAGGCAAACATGATCGATCTGAGCCTTTCTCTCCTCTCCAGCAGCTCGATCATCATCCATTTTTTTTGAGGAGCTAAGCAAAAAAAATGGATGATGATCAAGCTGCTGCAGAGGAAAGAAAGGCTCAGATCGATCAGACTCTTGGAACAATGCAGCTCAAGGTCAATGAAATGTACAAAATTATTGCTGATTTTGCAAAGAAAGAAAAAGACATGGTTCATGCCATTGTCAAAGAACAAACTGATGGAATAGCAGCTGATGTGATCAAAGAGGCAAATGCAGAAACAAGAGCCATGTTCAGAAAGTTTGAATCAGATGGTAAAAATTTTGTTGAGAGGAAGATGTGCGAACTGCGCTACCCAACAAAGACTATGATAGATTCATTTTTTGATGAAATTGCAATTATCAAAACAGACCAAGAAGGTTACAAGGATGATCTGCTCAAAACCAGAGCCTCACTAGAGAAGAAAATTGATGATTCAAACTTAAACATCAACGCTCTGCTGACTCAAAAGATAGACTTTGCGAAAGAAATGAAGGACTTGAAAGACGAGGTCATCTCCCTTAAGGCACTCATCCAGATGTATGTTGATGATGTCGAAAAGGGGGAAGGACCTAGGAAAGGGAAAAAGACACCAGTTGCGAGAGGGGAGTTGCAATCTGCTACCACAGATGAAAGAACAGAGGTTCAACAGGAACAACAGATTGCAACAGAATCGTACAACTCCACCATCTGCTCCATCTGCTCAAATTCAAAAGACATCATCTTCAAGCAGATCGAGCCAATCTCAACCAATGAAGAGAAAGAAACGATCTGGATCCGGTTGGTTCTCATCTGCTCCAATCAGAACAACAAAGACTAAAGAAGGAGAGACCAACTGGGTCCCAGAGAACCTAAAGGAAGGGTGGGAAGGACTACGATATTGCTTCATTATGTGTCGCTACATTTTTAAAGAGCCAGCATATAGCGAGGGGACACCTAATGAAGCATTTAACCTCTTCCTGGACCTAAATGACGCAAGAGATCTGGTGGAAGGAATAAGAGAGGCTGCAACAAAGGCAAAAATTCAAATTACTGCCCCGGAGAGGGAGTTCAGAACTTGCCCCACCATACCAGGCACTGATCTCCCAGATAAAACTTTTCTGCTCACCTTCATAAACCAACTGGCAGAGAACAGGGGATACAAGATAGACACTGAAGAACCAGATTACATAAGGGTAAGAGAGGGAGTATATGTGAGCGTACAACTCATATCTGACGAAACCAGGGCGAAGATGAAAAGGCAACAGGAGGAGAGAAGGAAGAGCAGATAGCTATTTACTGTCACATCTTTACTATCTGTAATTCCACCTTTTGATGTGTTATGAATTACTCTTGCCTCTTTTCTATGAAATCCATTTGAGTTTCTGATGACAACTTCTTATTGTCCAGAACATATATAAACTACTTTAATCGTTATAACCTAATAACGAAACATAATCAATCTGGCTATCTAACCAGATTACTCTTAATAAGTTATTAGGACATATTTGTAAAGTGTGGTTTCGACATCATCAAAATGGGGGAAATTGTTGGAAACCCTAATGTATTTTTGGTTTTAATGATGATCCTTGGAAACACACTTAGCTCTTTTCTTAGTATTAAACTGTTCTGCGTGTAAACAGATCACTACATACAAAGTGAATTCTGTTAGAGAACAAATTAGGAGATGAATTGACATGTAAAGGAATTATTCCTATAGAATTCATTTCTATAAATAGCATAGGATGAAGGCCAAGATTTCACGCCAAGAAGGAACCGATCTGCTGTAACAGACAGCGACCAGATCACTGACCAGATCGTCACTCAAAGCTGAAGACCAGATCGATAGAGTCATCAAACCACCAGATGACATCATCCTACACATCATACTATCTTGCCACGTCAAAACTGAAGTCCATCCAACAGGGATTGGGAAGAGAATCTTCGTTTGCCACAAAGAAGGAAAGAAGCCGTTAGCTATCTGCTTTCCATACTTAAAAGATTGAGTCAAACTTTTCTACAAGGCAATAAGAGATATGATGGATATCATTGATTGGCAATCTACAATCAATCTCACGCCAATCAATAACGGCTAGAATTTTAAATTCAATGCCTATATATATTTGGAGCCATGGTCTAGAGAAATACACGCACACGAGCTATATTGACAACATACTCTCAAGCATTCTCTGAACCAGACTAAGAGCTTCAAACAAATTGTGATTTCCCGAACCACGTTAAACAACTGTGTTCTTTATATTTATGCATATTTACTTTCAGTTGTTTATTATTCTCACCATCTGCACTATCATATAATCTGCATCTCAATCAATCTGCTTAACGATCTGATTATCTCTTAAGGTTTTCTTAATAAGAGCACTCATTAAATGCACCATATTTCCGCACTCACAATACTCATAAAGTAATAAGATTACTCTTATTATTAACTAAGTGTTTACACTAGAGAGCATTCTGTTTGGACTAATCTGGTAACGATCTGAGTATCAATCTGGTTAGTCATCTGCCGAGCAATTTCTTAAATAAGAATAGCTTGACTCTCTAATAATTTATCAAGTAAACTGAAAAGTTTGTATTTGGTGTATTCCCCCCCCCCCCCATACACCAAACATTGCTCTTTCGGGACCAACACGAAGGTTATTGTGCATAGTGACCACTCAACACTTAGGTACTTGCTCACCAAGTCTCAAGCTAAGCCTAGGTTGATTAGGTGGATATTGCTATTACAAGAATTTGATTTGGAAATTAAGGATAGAAAAGGGTGTGATAACCCAGTTGCTGATCATCTTTTGAGATTGAGAAATATTAAGAACTCATTGATTGTTTTCAAGCATGATAAGATTCCGGATTAGTTTCCTTATGAGCATGTATTTTATGTATCTTCTTTCCCATGGTATGCCAATATTCTAAACTATTTGGCCGCAGATAAACTCCGTGATGATCTAACCTCGCAGGAGAAGGTGAGATTTTTGAGATGTTGCATGTATTTCTATTGGTAAGACCCTTATCTTTTCCATCTAGGAAAGGATGAGGTTATTAGGAGATGCGTGCCTGAAGAGGAGCAATAGAGCGTGTTATCCTTTTTCCATGAAGCAGAGTGTGGGGGGCACTTTGGAGGGCGTAAAACCGCTTTTAAGGTTCTTCAATCGGGTTTGTATTGACCATCTTTGTTTAAAGATGCACATTCATTCTATGCTTCTTCTGATACGTGTCAGAGATTAGGGAATATAAGCCAAAGAAATGGGATGCCTTTAGTCAACAATCTTGTAGTTGAGATTTTTGATGTTTGGGGTATCGATTTTATGGGGTCACTCCGTAGCTCCCATGGTTTTGAGTATATCTTGCTTATCGTAGATTACGTATCTAAGTGGGTTGAGGCAATCCCCACAAGGACATGTGATGCTAATATCGTCTTGAAGTTTTTGCAGGAAAACATCCTTATCAAGTGATGGAGGCAAGCACTTTTGCAACAAGCTCTTTGAGAAGTTTATGAAGAAGAACGGAATCAGACACAAAGTGGCAACCCCTTAGCATCCTCAAAACATCCGAGCAAGCGGAGACGAGCAACAAGCAGGTGAAAAGGATCTTGGAAAAGAAAGTCAAGCCAACAAGGAAGGATTGGGCTATGAAGTTAGGAGATGCCTTATGGGCATATCAAACCGCTGTCAAAATGGTTCTTGGTATGAGTCCCTATAGGCTTGTATATGGCAAGGCGTGCCATCTTCCAGTTGAAGTCGAGCACAAAGCCATGTGGTATATCAAGGAGACAAATATGGATATGCTACGTGCAGGGGAAGAGCGCTTCTTCCAAATTTTCGAACTAGACGAACTAAGAGATGAAGCTTACGAGAACGTCTGGATTTACAAGGATAGGGTCAAGAAAATCCAGGATCGAAAGATCTTGAGGAAGAACTTGAAGCGGGGAATGAAAGTACTTTTATTCAACTCCTGACTCCGGCTCTTCTCGGGTAAACTAAAATCCCATTAGAGTGTACCATTTGAAATCATGGAAGTGTTTCCTTATGGGGTGGTTGAGCTTCTCATTCCACGAACTAAATAGAAGTTTTGACTCAACGGGCAAAGAGTGAAGTAATATTTGAAAGGTGGGGTGCAAAAGAGAGGATCGAGGCTCTAGTTCTCAATGATGCTTGTGTTGAATGAAGATTGAAAGGTGTCTAGCTCACGACATTAAACGAGCGCTTCGTGGGAGGCAACCCATATTAAATATTTTAGTTTTATTTCGTTGTGTTGTTGTTTGATCTTAGGTTTTTTTTTTCGTATTTAGTGTGTTGAGAGTCTCATGGTAGTGTTACATTGTGTAGGGAATTGCCGAAAGAACGAAGAAGTCGAAAAGGAGCACGGAACGAGCCAAAGTGGAATCAGACACAAAGTGGCAACACCTTACCATCCTCAAAATAAAATAAATTATTAAAATAAAAAAATTATAACCTAACGAAGGACTGGAATCCGTCGTTAGGTCAACGGTCAATGATTTAACGACGGATTCCAGTCCATCGTCCCTAACGATGGATTTTATCCGTCATTAAGTTTCCGGCACCGTCAACGGCCACCGGGAGAAGATGACGACGGAATTACAGTCCGTCGTCTCTAACGATGGATAAAATCCGTCGTTAGCTAACAATGGACTCTCTTTTCCGTCGTTCGCTGGGCTAACGATGAACGAAATACAGACGGGATCGCTGGGATGCAGGTTTTTGGGGCGACAGAGAGCACCACCCAGCGATCGCTGGCTAGGGATGCAGACTTTTAGGCGGACAGAGGGCATACCCCAGCGATCGCTGGGTATGCATTTTCAGCATAATTTAAACTTCCCTAGCGACCTATTCTCCCATTTTAACACCCCCTTTCTTCTCCATCCTCCCAAAATACGCAAACCCTACCTAAAAACAACCAAATTCCTCATTGTTCTTCCAAAATCTTCCCTTCAAACTCCCAAATTTCACTTCCCACTACAAAAAAATGCGCCACTGGCGACAGAAAAATCTGTCTTTAGTAAAGGAAATCCGTCCTCCCGAAGGGCTAACGACGGATTTTTTCCGTCTGCATTTCGTTCATCGTTAGCCCAGCGAACGACGGAAAAGAGAGTCCGTCATTAGCTAACGATGGACTAACGACGGATTTTATCCGTCGTTAGGGACGACGGACTGTAATTCCGTCGTCATCTTCTCCCGGTGGCCGTTGACGGTGCCGGAAACTTAATGACGGATAAAATCCGTTGTTAGGGACGACGGATTGGAATCCGTCTGTTGGGAACCCTGAAGTATTTTTTTAGTTTTGATGATGATCTCTCGAAACACACTTAGATTTTACAGTCTTGATTTGTGGTAAACTGTTCTACATGTTAACAGATCACTAAGTATAAAGTCAAATCTGATACAGAACAAATTAGGAGATGACTTAACGTGTAAATGAATTATTCCTATAGAAGTCATTTCAATGGTCTAGGTTGAAGACCAAGACATTTCCATCAAGAGAAGAAATCGATCTGCCAAGACAGTCAGCGACCAGATCACCGACCAGGTCACCAACCAGATTGATGATCACAGCAAAGCACCAGATCGATAGAGTCATCAAACCAACAGATGACATCACTATACACATCATACCTACTTGCCACGTCAGTTTGGAAGTCTACACAGCAAGATACAGAAGAAGAATCCATGATTGACACGAAGAAGGAAAGTAATCGTTATCGATCTGCTTTCCATACTTAGAGGATTCAGTCAATGCTTCTACAAGGCAAGAGCAGATATGATGAACATTATTGATTGGCAATCTACAATCATCTCACGCCAATCAACAAACGGCTAGAATTTCAAATTCAAAGCCTATATATATTTGGAGTTCAAATTCTGCAGAAAATATGTGCTACATCGATAAAAACATTCTCAAGCAATCAATCTCTACGTCAGACTAAAGCTTCAAACTGTTTGTGATTCTAAATCACACCAACCCAACTTCGATTCAAGTCTGTCTTATCGAGAGAAAGGAGATCACCCTGCTAGCTAGTAGTTTTCTAGTGGTAACGTAGAGGTAATCTGTTGTAAAGGGACTCGACCCTTATTAGTGCATTAGTATCCTTCTAGTTTTGATTGATACTTGTGGCTCGTTCTCCGCGAGTATTAAGAAGCAGATTATCCTAGTAGTGGATAATCTGATCTAGTTTGAGCAGACCGTGGATGTAGGGATTTCCCGAACCACGTTAAACGACTGTGTCATTTACTTTTCTGCATATTTATATTCTGTTGTTTATTTATTCTAACCCTTGCACTATAATTTAAACTGCATCTCAATCAACCTGCTTTAACAATCTGGATTATAATTAAGGTTTTCAATATAAGAGCACCAACTAAGTCCACCATATTTCCGCACACACAATACTTTGAAAGTAATAAGATCACTCTTATTTTGTCTAAGTATTCACACTAGAGAGCAACCTGTTTGGATTGATCTGCTATCGATCTGGTCAGTCATCTGCCGAGCAATTTCTTCTTTAAGAATAGCTTGAACTCTTTGATAATTAACCAAGTAAACTAAAAATTTTGTGTTTGGTGTATTTGGGGGG
>JAPKLX010000279.1:15625-48734 GCA_026898415.1 Leonotis leonurus
CCCCATACACCAAACCTTGCTCTTTCGGGACCAACAAGTGGTATCAGAGCGGTGGTTCATAAAACCATTGTCTCTATTTCACAGGGTTAATACCAGCGTGGTCAACTTGAATAGATCTAGGAAAACCTAATTTCATTCACGTGCATACTATCTGCAATGGAATCTTCTGTTGTGAGGGCTTTTGAAGAATTCTCCATCCAAGGATATAGAGAATGGAGTTTCAAAATCAAGACAACACTCAAAGCCCATCACTGTCTGATGTGGAAAGTAATAGAAGAAGGTCCACTTTAGATCACTGAAGAAAGGACCGTAACTACGTCAACTGGAGTAACTACACAGATAGTTCCTGAAGATCCAAGAAAATACACTTCAGAGGAACGTGGCGAGGCCAATCTGGATGATTTTGCAATGGGAATCATATCCAGCACAGTCAAAGGCGTACATTTGGCCAAAATCCAAGATCTGGATACTGCCAAAGAGATGTGGGAAGCCTTAAGAAACTTGTGTCTAGGATCTGAAGTCATGATTGATAACAAGCTGTCACTTGCCTGCATAAATACGATGAATTCAAAATGAAACCAAGCGAGACCATCGAACAAATGAAAATAAGATTCACTGGAATCTTACTTGAGATATCAGCGTTCAAAAAGAACAAATATACTCAAAGAGAGAGAAACATGAAAATACTCAGAACACTTCCACCTAGCTGGGAGATATACGCTGCAATGCAACCACTTCGTGCTGACTTCAATGAACTCTCTACAGAAGCTCTATTTGATCATCTTGAAGGCCATGAATGTGACATTCAAAGAATTCGTGGACCAGATCATCTGTCCAAAAAGGCAGAAAGTGGCTCAAAGAAGGACAAAGAAGTAGCCTTCAAAGCGAAGAGCAAAACAGATGAACCTTGTGAATCTACTGCACCAGATGAAGAGAAGGGTTACGACAAACTGCTAAAAGAATTTGCAATGATTGCTAAACGTATGGATAAGATGGAGGTCAGATCAAAGAAATTCAGACATTTCTACAAAGATAAAAAAAACAAATTCTATAAAAAATGCGACAATGATCGATCTGATAGCAAGGATGAGTCTAAACAACAAATAGATAAGTCCTCTAAAATATCTTAATCAACAGATTATACCTGCTTTGGTTGTGGCAGAACATGTCATTTCAAGACAGATTGTCCTGATCTGTCCAAAAGCCAAAGAGAAGAGTTAAGAGCAAAAAGAGATCGAAAACTCAAATATGAGCGCAAGGCCATGCTAGCTGAAGAAGAATCAAGCAGCTCAAGCCATTTCTTAGATAGCACATCAGAGAATGATGAAGCATTCTATGCAAATGAAGAAGAAAGCTGGGATGAATGCTATATGGGACTAGACAACGGTGTGGATGAAGTCGAGGTAAATTCTTGCAATACCAACTCTTCAAATGATAATGTGTTAGGTATTTTTGACTTGATGGTTTTTAATGTTGACCTAACACTTTGTGTTTTTGTGTTTCTTCACAGGGATGTTGGCCTCAGTGCTTAGCGTAACATAACAATTGTGTCCAACTCATCCGCCACGTAGAATCCTGATGACTTGGCAGAACCATGAAGACTGGGGGAAGACCAAGTCTTACTAAGTGGTTGAGAATCTTACGCCAAGTGGAGTTTCTGTTTCACGTTCCAAGGGGTCAACTATCCATTAAGTCAGTTCCAAAATTCCAGGCACTAATGCGGAGCATAAGAACTGACTGTGAGAATTGTGGAACACATGGGCCAGTAGTTACGATATTGAAGGATCCAAAGCCCATGAAGTCTGTCTATATATATTAAGTTCAGTTTTCAGTTAAATAGACAAGTTTGCAGATTAATTTCGTAGTTTTAGTATGTATGATTCTTAGTCTTCAAGAACATACATTTAGTAGTTTTAGTTATAGTGCTGTAGTTGTTGCTGTGTTCAACATTGTAACAGCTCGACATTACTTTTGATTATTCTTTTTGGGCGTAAAGCTTCCGTGTAGGTTATTAATTGATAACCTACGCAAAAATTATCTTGTGTCCTCTACTTTAGCTTCCGCATATTTTCACTTAGAGTAGATTGATACACTTTCAAGTGGAATCAGAGCCATCACTCGACACACTGAGTGTGGTCCTGACTGTATCACGACTCTAACACGATGATGGATCCAAATAGCACTGGAGCATTTCGACCTCCACTCTTGGATGGCTCAAATTACTCTTACTGGAAGACACGTACCCACTCTTACATTAAGTCTCTAGACAGAAGAACATGGATGTCTGTGGAGAATGGGTGGTCACCACCAAAGCAAACTGACGCAGACGGTGATGTTGTACCAATACCACAAAGGTCCTGGTCACGAGATCAAATTGAAGCTGCCACATTTGATGATCGAGCACTGAATGCTATAATCTCAGCAGTCGACACAAACATGTTCAAACTAATTAAGAACTGTATGTGTGCGAAAGATGCTTGGGATATTCTCCAAAGACACTGTGAGGGTGATAACAACGTCAAGCAGTCACGTCTACGTATTCTCACCTCTCAATTCGAGAATATGAAGATGGAGGAAGATGAAGATATCTCTAGCTACATGAAAAGGATTCTTTACATATCAAACGAGTGTCAAGACCTAGGAGACCCACTAAGCAACAAGGTTCTTGTCTCCAAAGTACTTCGAACGTTGCTGCCTAAGTTTGATATGAAGGTAACAACCATTGAAACAGCACAAGGTGTGAATGCACTTGAGTTCAAAGACCTCATGAATTCTTTCAAAACCTATGAGATGAATTTAGAAGCAAGAGGCACCTTCACCAAGAAGAAAATAATGGCTCTCACTGCGGGCTCACAATCGTCACCTTCATGCAGCAAGCTAATGGACTTGATGGACTCTAGTGAATCCGAAGAAGTGGAAGAGATCCATGAGGGAGACGATGTCGCCATGATCACCAGAAAATTTAATCGTATGGTGAAAGGATTCAATCGTGACAAGACCAAAGAAAGATCCAATGGGCGAGATGTACCACGTCTGGAGTACTATAAACCCCCAAACAACGACAACAATCAGAGAAGACCTCCTGTTAGTAACACTTCTCACAACAAAGTATTCAAATCCAGTTCCTCTAAACTTGGCAATGTTCAATGTCATGAATGTAGAGGTTTTGGACACTTTGCAAATCAGTGTGCCAACACACTTCGAAAAAGGGGTAAATCTTATTGGGTATCTTGGAATGATGATGAGCACGAGTTCTTTGAAGATGTTGATGAGAAATTGTTTGAGAGCGTAGCACTGCATGTAACTATGCCTCCTCAGGACAAATTAGGCCAACGCGCAGATGCTGACACCTTCTCAGATCGGTATGAATCTAACTATTACTCTACATTGTTTTGTTTAAATGCCTCTGTTGATGGTGCATGAAGTGTTGAAGATGACATAGATCCCACATATGGTGAAGAATATGATGACAATGCCTTCTCGATAATCCAAGGTTTAAAAAGGTTATATGATGAACTGTTGGGAAAATGGAAACATCAAGCACGAGATCTACTGACCGCAACAACTGAGATAACACGACTCAAGGAAGTTCAAGCAAAACAGGAGGTGTTGATCACACAACGTGACATAGAGCTCACCAAAGTAAAATCCCAACTTGAAGAGGCACAACTGACCATTCGAAAATGGAATACTGGGACTTATTCACTTCAAGAGATCATGGACAGCGCAAACCCAAGAAAAAGAGGCCTTGGATATGCTGCACCAACTGTGTTTTGTCATGGGTCCACATCGGCAGGAGAAACATCCAATTTCAAATCAGATGTTGTGCTCACTGACTCACCATCACACACAAAGCAAAATATCTCTCAAGCTGGAAAAGGTAAGAAAGGTAAGATAAAATGTAAGAGACCTAGGAGGAACTACATATGTCATTACTGTCTTAAACCAGGACACATAAGACCGTTTTGCTATAAAAAGAAAAGGGATGACAGGTCATACTCTGTGTTACCACAGAAATCCAAAATGGTATGGGTGAAGAAATCTGATCTAACATGTAATGTTGTGTATACCGTGTTAAAAACTAACATTTCAGGTTCTTGGTACTTTGACAGCGGTTGTTCATGTCACATGACAGGTAACAAAACTTTTCTTTCCAACTATGAGACTTAGTTTGTCTGCTTTAACAAATGTCTATCATGTGCAAGGACTTATAGCAAATCTGATTAGTATAAGTCAACTGTGCGATGGTAACATGCTTGTGAAATTCACCAAAGATGCATGTGAAGTTTACAACAATAAAAACTTGTGTATCATGACAGGTCAAAGGTCTTCAAACAATTGTTACATGACTGATCATCTGAAATGCAACAAGGCTCAAGTTGATGATGTCATACTCTGGCATAAAAGATTAAGTCATACTAACTTTCGAAATCTTGGCAGGTTAATCAAGATGGATGCTGTACGAGGTCTGCCCAAACTTGAGAACGCAGACCAGATTGTTTGTGGAGACTGTCAGAAGGGAAAACAATTGCATGCGTCACATCCCACTCTACAGCACCACAAGCAACACTTTGGAACCAACCGGTGCTTTGAGCTTCTGCATATGGATCTAGTAGGACCCATGAAAGTGGAAAGTATTGGTGGTAAGAGGTATGTACTAGTTGTGGTAGATGATTTTTCCAGTTTCACATGGACTTATTTTTTACTTGAAAAATCTGAAACATTTGAGATGTTCAAAAATATGTTTGCTCGCATTGCTAAAGTGTTTAATGCTAGAATATCCCGTATAAGGTCAGATCATGGTCGTGAATTTGAGAATTCACATTTCACGAACTTATGTGATTAAAAAGGCGTATATAGAGAGTTTGCAGCACCAAAAACTCCACAACAGAATGGTATGGTCGAACGCAAGAATAGGACCTTGATTGAGATGGCTAGGGTTATGTTGAGCTCAAAACAAATGACGAAATGTTTTTGGGCTGAGGCAGTAAACACCGCATGTTACATCAACAATCGAGTCAACATTCGACCAGGCTCGTTCAAAACACCATATGAGCTACTTAAGGGAAGAAAACCTAACCTAAAACATCTTCGTGTTTTCGGGTGTGTATGTTTTATCTTAAATGATCGAGAATATCTAACAAAATTTCATGATAAGAGCGACAAAGGTGTATTTGTTGGGTACTCAACAAACAGTGTAGCTTATAGGGTATTTAATCTTCACATTAAGACAATACAAGAATCTGTTAATGTTTTCTTTGATGATGCAGGTGATGGGAACAAAGAAGTGGAAGCAGAAGACGACATATATCAAGGGGGAGTTGTCATACCTCCTGTTGAGACGTAAACTACTCCACCTAACATAGTAACTGGCACTACTGTGGAGGACGACACCACACAACCAGGATCATAAGAAGAACAAGACGAGCCTCAAGAGATCACTCCTCGCAGAGAACCTTCAGGACGAGTGAGAGAGAACCATCCACTATCTCAAGTAATAGGAAATGTTGAGGATGGTGTTCAGACTAGACGTAAACAGTCTGTTAACTATAGAGAAATGGCGTGCATGTACTCTGTGTGCTCTACAATTGATGGCGTAACATGTTTTGTCTCCAAGTTTGAACCAAAAAATGTCAAGGATGCATTGACTGATGAGTTCTGGATAAATGTTATGCATGAAGAACTAAACCAGTTTGTTCGTAGTGATGTTTGGTACCTTGTTCCCAGACCAGCCAACAGAAATGCTATCGGCACAAAGTGGATTTTCAAGAACAAATCTGATGAGAAGGGAACAATTATACGAAACAAAGCACGATTGGTGGCTCAAGGGTATACTCAAGTTGAAGGAGTTGACTTTGATGACACTTTTGCTCCAGTAGCAAGACTTGAGTCCATTCGATTGTTGCTTGCTGTAGCATGTCATCTCAACATCAATCTATACCAGATGGATGTGAAGGCAACATTTCTAAACGGTGAATTTAAGGAGGAATTCTATGTTGAACAACCAAAAGGATTTGAAGATCCCCACAAGCCCGATCATGTCTTTCGACTAAAGAAAGCTTTGTATGGGCTAAAACAAGCACCACGTGCTTGGTATGGACATCTCACAAACTTCCTTATCAAATATGGGTTTGTGAGAAGCAGTGCAGACCGAACATTGTTTATCAAAAGGGAAGATCAACACATTCTTATTACTCAAATCTATGTTGATGATATGATTGTCGGTTCCACCTCACGTAACATGCTCAATAATTTTTCAGGTGCACTGTCCACAAAGTTCGAGATGAGCATGGTGGGAGAACTCACATACTTCCTTGGACTTCAAGTTAAACAAGGACAAGATGGCATCTTTATATCTCAAAGCAAGTATGCCAAAGAGATGATAAAGCGTTTCAATCTTGAAGGAGCAAAGCACATGAAAACTCCCATGGGCTACAGAAAAGTTGACTAAAGATGATGCTGGAGAGGATGTTGACCCAACACTCTACAGATCAATGATAGGGAGTCTGCTGTACCTAACATCCACACGCTCAAATCTGATGTTTAGTGTATGTGTATGTGCCAGGTATCAAGCTAAACCCAAAGTTTGCCATATTAAAGCTGTTAAAAGAATTATTAGATATGTTGCTGGAACATTAGATTTAGGAATCGTTTTTTCCAAAAACATGAATATGAGCTTGATAGGGTTTAGTGATTCTGATTGGGCTGGAGATGTGGACGATAGAAAAAGTACAAGTGGAGGATGTTTCTATCTAGGGAAAAACATTGTGTCATGGCATAGCCGAAAGCAAAACTGTGTTTCCTTATCCACCGCTGAGTCTGAATATGTTGCAGTAGGCAGTTGTTGCACACAACTGCTGTGGCTCAAACAAATGCTTAGTGACTATGGCCTAGAAAACAATGACCTAGTTGTGTACTGTGACAAAATGAGTGCCATAAACATCTCCAAAAATTATGTCCAACACTCAAGAACAAAGCATATTGACATAAGACACCATTTCATTAGAGATCTAGTGGAACAAGAGGTGATTAAGCTTGAGTATGTGAAAACGGAAAACCAAGTTGCTGACATTTGTACAAAACCTTTGGATCATGAGAGATTCATATATTTACAAAAGTCTCTTGGTCTTTGTTTTCATCATTAAAATGGTTGTTGTGCTACACCCATATCTATATGATTGTTATCTATATCAAAGGGTGTGGCTTTTGTGTCTAACTTGCTGGTATAACATTATAGTGAACGTATTTTGTAAACTGACGCCTGGTATGTTTACCTCTATGTTCTATGTAACTGTGTGGCAAACAATCAAAGTAGTTTGGGGGGCACGGCGTTCGCTGCGACGATGCTACCTTACAAAAGGATTGTAATTGCGACTGCTTTCGAGGGTGAAAGGCTAGGGGCACGGCGTTCGCTGCGACGATGCACTCTACGCTAACTAACCCTTGAATTCTAGTAGTTCTGCACCTATTTTGTCTGTTTTATCTCGTGTTGTTTTCTAAACTGTTTTCATCAATATCAGCAACCTATGTTTTCTGTATTGCATAAACTGGCATGTTCTCCTCAACATCCGTAAGTCTCTCATGTTAGTGGGTTATGACTGTCCAATTGCGTGTTCTAGGATTTGTCAGGTTGAAAATGAAATGGCGTAACACTTTTTGAGTTGAACCGTCACCAGACTGTTCACTTCATCATTATACTTGCCTGTCACAGAAATCACTTTTTACGAGAAACCCTAAAAACCCTACTCTCTCTCTTCCATATCTGCACGCTTCCCAAAACTGATTCAGTTCCAATTTCTTTTTAAATCCCTATCCTTAACTCAAAACAAACCATCGTCTTCCCCACTCACAACTCTTGCCTCCTAAAACAATCACATTCCTCCATCGCACTTACACACAAAATGACTACTCCACCTACTCCCGAAGTTGCAACCCTTCTCCAGGCCCTTCTTGCAGCCAACCCCACTCTGGTCCAAACTCTTCAGTCTGCAACAGCATCCGCTCCGCCTGTTTCGGTGGAATTTCCTCCTGCTCCAAACCCAGTGGTCACACCGCCGGCCCCGCCAGTCGTCGTGACTCCAACAGCTGCTGCCCTCATTCTTGCGTCACCAGCTGTTGATGAAGAAATCACTCCGGAGATTCCAACTACTGATGTCGCTGCACCTCCCGTTGTCACTCCCGAGATTGGAAACCCAGTACTTGTTTCTTCTCCGGCCTTTCCTACAGAATCCGCGCCGCCTGTGTCCATTCAGTCTCAACCAAGAAAGCCGTTCACTAGGGGATCCCGTATGTCCACACCCGCCGGACAGTCCAAAAAATCCAAGACTACTGTGCACACTGTCATCCTAAATGATGATAGCGAGGATGAAGTCTCATCCGCCCCTAAGCGCCCTCGCTATGACGGTGCTATTGTCAAAACGGAGTCGGGTACCACTATGGCAACAACTCCATCTGTGGAGGATGCAAGCGCCCTACTCAAGTGCGCTGCCGTCAAGGAGGGTAAACAACCGGTGGTGGACGAGCCAGAACCCGTTGATCTTCCGCTGGACCCTTCACATGCCCTCAATATACAGTTTTACGATGAAACTACTGCAGTCAAGTGGAAACGGATTCGGAATGCTCCGTGTGTTTGTGAAAGTTCAGTGGATGAGACCTCTTTCGATGATACTAACCTACTCGAGTTCTTCAAAACTCGGGGTCTGCTGAATACGGTACACCATCTTCCCCCTTATGTCAAAACGGTGGTTAGTCATTTTTATAGCAATCTTCACAAGTTGTTTGGCAATCGGGATTCCCTGCGGTATGCCAAGGTCTTTCTCTACAACACGGTATTTGATTTTTCTGCTGAAACTATCAACAATGTCCTCGGACTCCCTAATGTGGAGGGTGACACAGTCTCTTCACTAGACAATGTTGCCAAGCTCATTACTGGCAGCAAGCGTGCTCAGTGGGTGCAACCGATGAAGGCCTCCAGCCTCTCTCACATGTTCTCAGTCCTCCATAAAGTCTTGACGTACAACTGGATTGTTTCCTCAAATGTTACGGTCGTAACTCAACAGCATGGCATAATGTTATACCTTGCGGGCATGAACAAGCCCTTTAACCTTGGGAAAATTATTTTTGACCAACTAGCAAATCTTGCTGTCAAAACCCAAGTCAGCTCCCTGCCATTTCCTTCTCTTATTTGCAGGATTATGGAGCACCAAGGCTTTACCGAGATCGATAAATGCCCGGAGGCCCTACCTATCCCGGAGTATGCTATCCACCACTCCTTGTTCAGTAAGGGAAAAATTGTCGATTTAACATGGCAAAATCCAGATCGTCCCTCCTCTCTTCTCTCTGGAGTTCAGCTGCCACCACAGACTGTGCAACAGTTAATTGGTGCTCTGAGCTCCTTGGCTACACTCGTACCTACTCTCCAGGCGTGCCTTTCTTCCCAACAAGGGGGAGGACAAGTCGCCGTACAAGCAGCAGAGGCCGAGGGCGATCCAGATGACGAGGAGACTGAGGAGACTACTGTTGAGGGGGCTGAGGAATGAAGATTTAAGATTTGTGATGATGACCATGTGTGGTCAAAAACATGTTTTTTGTGATATGGGGTGCACTAAAATCAAACAACTTTTTTTTGTGGATGATGATGGATGATTTCTACTTATGTTTTTGTTGAATGATGGATGATGAAGTTTAGTTCTAACATTGCTTGTTTGCTGCGTAGATATTGATATTATGTTATACATGTGATATTTTCTGTCAAATGTTGTGTTCTATTTGAAACATGCTTTTGCAGGTAAAACATTCAGGGGGAGCCCTCGTGCAGGGGGAGCTCTAGTGAAGTAAAGGGTGTTGTGAAGAAGGGACAAAAACAGGGGGAGTTTGTTAGGTATTTTTGACTTGATGGTTTTTAATGTTGACCTAACACTTTGTGTTTTTGTGTTTCTTCACAGGGATGTTGGCCTTAGTGCTTAGCGTAACATAACAATTGTGTCTAGCTCATCCGCCACGTAGAATCCTGATGACATGGCAGAACCATGAAGACTGGGGGAAGACCAAGTCTTACTAAGTGGTTGAGAATCTTACACCAAGTGGAGTTTCTGTTCCACGTTCCAAGGGGTCAACTATCCATTAAGTCAGTTCCACAATTCCAGGCACTAAAGCGGAGCATAACAACTGACTGTGAGAATTGTGGAACACATGGGCCAGTAGTTACGATATTCAAGGATCCAAAGCCCATGAAGTCTGTCTATATATATTAAGTTCAGTTTTTAGTTAAATAGACAAGTTTGCAAATTAATTTTGTAGTTTTAGTATGTATGATTCTTAGTCTACAAGAACATACATTTAGTAGTTTTAGTTATAGTGTTGTAGTTGTTGCTGTGTTCAACATTGTAACAGCTCGACATTACTTTTAATTATTCTTTTTGGGCGTAAAGCCTCCGTGTATGTTATTAATTGATAACCTACGCAAAAATTATCTTGTGTCCTCTACTTTAGCTTCCGCATATTTTCACTTAGAGTAGGTTGATACACTTTCATAATGATCTGGAACAAGAAATAGAAGATCAATCGGAATACTCATGGGAAGAAGTTAATGAGATGTTCAAGAGCTATTCGAGCATCAAGAGACTGTTTAGAAAAGTTGTGAAAGAAAACGATAGGCTGAAGAAATCTGAATAGATATTGAGCACAACAAATACCCAATTTGTTGCTAAAGTAACTGATCTAGAAGAATAGATCAAGGGAAAAGATAGAGAGATTCATTCACTAAATTCAAAGGTTCTAGATCTCATCACAAGAAACAATGTTGTCGAAGAAAGAATAGGGAAAGGCAAAGAAATGATCTACAAAAGTGATGAACGTGCTAAACTGCTAGTTAATCTGCAACAAAAAGGCACATCTGGATTAGGATATCCAGGTCACTCAGAAAAACCTTCGGGAACTACAAGATTTGTACCTGAGAGAAAGCAAACACCAGATCATGTAATAGATCTGAAGAACGAGAAAGGTCATCCACATAAGATGATGATAAAAGAAACAGGGTACAGACAATACTACCAAACAAAGGGTCAACCAGCTCATTACACAGAAACAGATTATGTACATAAAAAGAATGTCAACAGGACATTACCTATTAAGAAGAGATTGAAGAATGATGGAATAGAAAGATACCATCCATCTGAATTTCATTCCCTATCTAGAGTTGATAACAATGGAAACATTATTACTTGCTATATATCTGTTCCTAACACTAAAATGTACTGGGTTCCAAAGGGAATATTTTCTAATAACCAAGCACCCAAACGTTGAAGGGTAGCTAAGTTTAACTAATTGCCGGACCAGAAGACTGCAAGAAGAAACAAGATAGCAAGAGGTACAATCTGGATAATTGATAGTGGATGTTCGAAGCACATGACATGTAACAAGAACTTACTATCAGATTACGTTGAAAAGCCAGGACCACAGGTCACCTTTGGATGTAACTCAAAAGGATACACCAGAGGATATGGAAATGTAAAGGTTGGAAAGACTACCATCTCAAATGTATCATATGTTGAGGGTCTTAGCCACAATTTGTTTTCGGTTAGTCAATTCTGTGCAAATGGTAATCAGATCATCTTTGATACTAACAATTTCTTTGTGAAGAACAAGAAAGGAGATGAGATACTACTTACCAGAAAATTGCAGGACAGGTTATATATTGTCTAGTGGACAAACTAGATCGAGACCTGCTTAGTTACTAAAACTGTATCAGAAACAAGCTGGTTATGGCACAAGAGATTGAGTCATCGAAATTTCAAGTCAATCAACAAGATTGCAAAAGAGAAATTGGTGGAAGGTCTACCAGATCAAGTATATGATAAAGATCATATATGTCATGCTTGTCAAGCTGGAAAGCAAACCAGATCATCCTTTACAAGCAAAACAGCTCACTCAACATCAAGAATACTGGAGCTTTTGCATCTGGATCTGTTTGGACCAGTAAAACCACTAAGTGTAAATGGAAGAAAATACACCTTAGTAATCATAGATGACTGTTCAAGGTTCACTTGGGTCATCTTTCTGTTAAAGAAAAAAGAGACACTAGCCAAACTGCCTGATTTTCTACACAAGATCACCAAACAGAAGGAGACAAGTATAACTTCTATCAGAACAGATCGAGGAACAAAATTTCTCAACCAAAAGATTGAAGCATACTACAATAAGATGAGGATCACTCATCAAACTTCAGCTACTAGAACACCTCAACAGAATGGAGTTGTTGAAAGGCGAAACAGATCAGTAAACGAAGCAGCCCGTACTATGCTAAATGCTACCAATCTACCTAAGAAATTCTGGGCAGAAGCTATTTATACAGCCTGCTATACTCAGAACAGATCATCAATTACACTCAGACATGGAAAGACACCATATGAGATCTGGAACAATAGAAAGCCTAAGATCTCTTACTTTCGCACTTTTGGTTGTTTGTGTTACATACATAATAATGGGAAATCTCAATTGAAGACTTTTGATAACAAAACTGATCCTCGAATATTTTTAGGATATTCTGATGTCAGTAAAGCATATCGAGTCTACAATAAGAACTCTCATATTGTGGAGGTAACACCTCATATTGTTTTTGATGAGTCTATCGTTGAGTACAGGTCACCAGATGATAAACAGACAGAAAACCAGATGACTACAAGAAAGATGAATGAGTTGCTATTAGAAGATATTCTAATCTGGAACTCAAAAAGTGATGATGAAGAGATCAATACTCCACCTATTGCTGAAGAAATCATACAGCAAAGGGGAATAATTCAACACGAACTGGATGAAAACAGATCACCAACTGAAAGCAATGAAACAGTCATTGCAGATGATGATCCATTCCAAGCTTCATCAACAGCACACCCTGAATTTGAAGAACCAACAGATCAACCTGATCCTGAGATATCTGATAAAGAGATGACCAGGAGAAGGAGATGGATACAAGATCATCCACCAGAACAGATTGTTGGGAACCCATCAGATCGTGTGAAGACCAGAAGAATGCATGGAGAAAGTGCCTTGTTGAGCTGCTATCTATCTCGCATCGAACCATGTTGGGAACCCCGCAAATAATTTAAGTTTTGATGATGTTCCCTCGAAAACATACTTAGGATCATTCATGTTTTGTATTACTTCTGTCTGGTTCATATGTGACAGAAACTTTAAAAGCGTTCCTGTTAGGAGAACCTATTTTGATATGTCTTGTTTAGGTTCCAGCCTATGAAATCTTTTTTGTCAAGAAGGATCAGAATGATAAAACAAGATGAACCAGAGAGCTCTCAACCAGAAAGATGTACCAGAGAGTCTCAACCAGAAAGATGTACCAGAGAGTCTCAAACCAGAAAGATGTACCAGAGAGTCTCAACCAGAAAGATGTACCAGAAAGTTGAAGCAAATCAACTATGACTGAAAGTTGAAGCAGAAAGCCTCAACCAGAAAATCAACTCAGATAGAAAGTTGAACCAGAAACTTTCAACCAGAAAGTTGAAAGCAAATCAACTCTCAAACAGAAGGTATTGAACCAGATCAACCCTCAACCAGAAAGTTGAAACAGAAAACTCTCAACCAAAAAGTTCAACCAGATGAAGTGTCTATGAATCCCAAAGTCTAAACTAAGCCTTACGCACCACAGAAGGAAGAGAATCAATCAAGGCAATAAAAAGGAAAGCAGTATCTGTCAAACGATCTGCTTACCATACTTGGAAGATTCTGTCAACCTCATTAGAAGGCAAGAGGAGATAATCCAGGGATTCACTATCCTTGATTGGTAAAATCACATTTACTTCAAACCAATCAAGTTCAACGGTTAGAATTTCAAAATTCTACACCAATAAAAGCTCGGAACAGAGACTGGCAGTGTATACGCGAATAAGATCATTTATCATTTCAAGCTTCTCTGCCCAGAAATCATCTCAACCATCGAAGCATTTACTGAGAGAAGATTTCAACCAGATCGTGTTCCAAGCCGTTCGTGATCGTAATCACACCTCGATTCAAGTCTGTCTTATCAAGAGAGAAAGAAGGAGATCTTTGCTAGCTAGTAGTTTTCTAGTGGATTAACGTGAAGAAATCCTGTTTACAGTAGTTTTCTGTAAGTTGTAAAGGGACACGACCCTTATTCGTGCATAAGTTTCAACCAGGTCGTGTTTAAAACTTGTGGCTCGTTCTCAGCGAGTATAAATAAGAAGAGTATCCTAGTAGTGGATATCTAATCCAGTTTGGATTAGACCGTGGACGTAGGGGGTCTCCTGAACCACGTAAAAATAACTATGTTATTTACTTTCTGCATTTATATTCCAGTTGTTTTATTCACTATATGTCATACTCATTCAAACTGCACTCTTAATCAATCTCCTAAATATTCGGTTAAGTTTTCAAAAGGTTTTCTAAACAAAGAGCACCGACTAAGTCCACCATTATTCCGCACACAATACACCGTTGGAGAATAAGATTACTCTTACTCTCTGCTTTGTGTTACTCACTTGAGAGATTCTGCTTGGACAGAACAAGATCGATTAGATAGTCGATCTGGTCTGACACTTTGAGCAATCTGTAATACAGAAAGCTTAAATCTCTCTTATTCAAATTAGTCAAGTAGACTGAAAAGTTTGTATTTGGTGTATTCCCCCCCCCCCCCCCCCATACACCAAACCTTATTCAGATTAGTAGCTAAAGGCTATAATCAACAAGAAGGCATTGATTTTGATGAAATATTTGCACCCGTAGCCAGACTAGAAGCAATAAGGTTGTTCTTAGCATATGCTGCACACAAAAGGTTCAAGGTATACCAGATGGATGTCAAAAGTGTCTTTCTAAATGGTATCCTTGAAGAAGAAGTATATGTGGAACAACCACCTGGATTCGAAGAAGCAGATTCAAATCAGAAAGTATACAGATTGACAAAAGCAGTCTACGGTCTAAAACAAGCTCTTAGAGCTTGGTATGAGACATTGTCTACATTTCTACTAGAATCTGGATTCAGAAGAGGATCGGTTGACAAGGCTTTGTTCATCATCAATGTCAAAGAGAATATCCTTTTAGTACAGATCTATGTACATGATATCATATTTGGATCCTAATCTACTAGTATCAAATGTCCATGATGGGCGAGATGAATTTCTTTCTAGGTTTGCAGGTCAAGCAGTTACCAGATGGCATCTTTATTAATCAAACAAAGTATATTCAAGATCTGCTGACTAAGTTTGGAGTCAAAGACAGTAAACCTGTTAAGATTCCAATGCAGACCAACGAGAAAATTGATCCTGACACAGAGGGAAAATCAGCAAATATTACTCAATACAGAGGGATCGTAGGATCACTACTCTATCTAACTGCCAGTCGACCTGACATTACATTTGCAGTAGGAGTATGCGCAAGATATCAAGCAAACACCAAAGAGTCTCACATGGAAGCAGCCAAGAAGATATTAAGATATCTTAAGGGAACAACTCACATTGGATTATGGTATCCTTGTGAAGACAACTTTGAGCTAACTGGATATACAGACTCAGATTATGCCGGATGCAAGTTGGAGAGAAAATCAACATCTGGTACATGTCATTTTTAGGAAATAAACTGATCTCTTGGTTCTCAAAGAAGCAGACATTTGTTGCCACATCAACCACAAAAGCTGAATATATGGCAGCTGGGAGTTGTTGCGCTCAAATACTCTGGTTAAAGCAACAACTCAAGGACTATGAGATCGATGTCAAGGAGATACCCATTTTCTATGGTAGCTCAAGTGCTATAGCAATCACACAGAATCTTGTCTTGCATACCAGATACAAACATGTAGATGTGAGACATCACTTTATAAGGGATCATGTTGAAAGAAAACATGTACAGATCGAGAAGATACACACTGAAATACATAGAGCAGACATTCTTACTAAAGCATTACCAGAAGAAAGATTTCAACAAGGAATCAACAACAGACTCAACAAATCAATCTGGAGCAGATGACTAGTATTCACGTGGAAATTAATTTTTAATATTTGTGTTACTTAGTCAAGGGGGAATGTCAGCAAAATAAATCTAAATACGACAATTATATCAATTTTAATTATAGCCTATATGTCTAAATTCTGACATAATATACCAAATCTTTTATTTTTTGATGATTAGTACAGTGTTTGGGAACTATGATTGTGAAGATTTTTACTAAAACTGACACGCGCCGCATTGCAACCCTAGGATCAAAGCGCGTGTATCAGATGCAGAGTAGAGGAGGTAATAGACTATAAGTCTATAACTCAGAAAAACGGGAAAACTAAAAAGGGAAGAATAAATCTCATGCATCCATTAAATTTTCTCTCTTTTAAATCTACACCGTTTATTATTTATCTATATATATATATATGTTAAGGCTGTTTGACTATCACCTACACTCTTCTTCTTCTTCTTCGACGAACACTTAGCATTTTTTTTTCGACTCTCTTATAACTCTCTCAACCCTTTTTCAAATCTTTTTTTTCAATGGCTCCCAAATCAATTCTATTTATCGATCAAGTCAAATTTCTGAACCAATATATTCATCAAGACCAATATGCCGTTCTTGACAACTACGGCTTCCATAAACTAGACAAGGCTTTCCGCCGTGTTAAACGATGCAAATGTTTCTCTTTTATGAGTTTTCTTTTAAACCGTTATTCATGTTTTAAATGTTTCACCTTTTAACTGTCTTATATGAACTGCCTTGTCTTGAAAAATAAGTTTTATCCATAGCATACATCTGTGAACACAATTTTTGATCTGTAGAACTTAATATTCTGTAACTCCTGTTATTTGCTGTTGAACACTCATACTTCATTGATGGCAGAATGGTGTTCACCTATTTTTCAACTTTGTTGTAAGATTTCACAACATTATCACTACACACCCTCTCAAATTTTTGCCGAAGGAAGTGGCAACCTTCTTTCTTACATGGCAAGGAGAAAAGGGTGGGAACGAGGCCGTCGTTCGTGTAAGCAAAGGTAATACTACAAGAAACACAATGTACAACGTGTTGAATATCATAGATGAGGTCTATAAACTAAAAGATGAAGGTCTCAGTCTTGGTGACATCACAGACGAACAGTTGCAAGAGGCAATAGAGATTGTGATGGTGGTGCCAATCAACTATACGAACAAGATGTTCAATCGGGGACTACTTGCATCTGAATTCAAAATCTTGTTTGAATTTTGTTGGGAACCCTAAGATTAATGTTGATGATGGTCTCTCGAAACACACTTAGCTGGTCTTTATGTTTAACCTGTTCCTCGTGTAAAAACCAGATCACTATAGATTAAGTGATTTCTGTTTTGGAACAGATTAGGAGATGACTTAAAATGTAAAGGAGATGTTCCTATAGAAGTCATTCTCAACTTAGAATAGGATGAAGGTCAAGATTTCACGCCCAAAGGAATCGATCTGCTGTAACAGACAGCGACCAGATCGGCGACCAGATCGATGCCTACAGCGATGAACCAGAGCGATTGTGTCATCAAGTCATTAGCTGACATCATCCTACACATCATATACACTTGCCACGTCAAGATCAAGGTCCATCCAACAGGGTTTGGAAAGAAGATCTACGACTTAATCATATAAGGAAAGAGACCGTTAACAATCTGATTTCCATAAACCAAAGATTGAGTCAACTTTTCCTATATGGCAAGAACAGATATGATGGAAACCATTGATTGGCAATATACCATCTATCTCACGCCAATCAACAACGGCTAGAATTTAAAAATTCAAAGCCTATATAGTTGAAGAGAACAATCTGGAAAAGTAACGACAAAAAGAAGAACACACGCGAGCTATACTGCAATTAATCTTCAAGTCTTCTGCATTCCAGACCAAGAGCTTCAACATTCTGTGATTCTACATCACACGAACCACCTCGATTCAAGTCTGTCTTGTCGAGAAAAAGGAGATCACCCTGCTAGCTAGTAGTTTTCTAGTGGTAACGTAGAGGTAATCTGTTGTAAAGGGACACGACCCTTCATTCGTGCATAAGTATCACTCTAGTTGTGACTGGTACTTGTGACTCGTTCTCCACGAGTATAAAGAAGCAGAGTATCCTAGTAGTGGATAATCTGGTCTAGTTTTGACCAGATCGTGGACGTAGGGATTTCCCGAACCACGTTAAACACTGTGTGCTTTACATTCCTGCATTCCTTATTATCAGTTGTTCATTATTCTAATCCTCTGCACGATCATATAATCTGCATTCTCAAACAAACTGCTTAATCGATCTGATTAACTCCTTAAGGTTTTCTAAACAAGAGCATTCACTAAATCCACCATTATTCCGCACTCACTCTACACTCAGGAGGTAATAAGATCACTCTTATTATCTGTTAAGTGTTTACACTTAGAGAGTAATCTGTTTGGACTAAACCAGCTACTGATCTGTATATCGATCTGGTCAGTCATTCCAAGCAATTTCTTGTATAGAATAGCTTGAGCTCTCTTATAAAACGTCAAGTAAACTGAAAAGTTAGTATTTGGTGTATTCCCCCCCCATACACCAAACCTTGCTCTTCCGGGACCAACAAATTTGTTCAGAGATTTTTCATGAACCACAACGGTTCATACGACCAAGTAACTCCAGAGAAGTTGAAGATCCTTGCTGCTGTAGTACTAAATCTGCCAGTAAACTGGAGTAGGGTTCTCTTTGATTTGTTGGCAAAGGAGGCCAAAATGATTACCTTTGTAAAGGGAGCAAGTCCAGGCATCGAAGTGAGAAGAAGCAGCCTGAGGCATTCTACAAAGATCAGTTTCATGCTGGAGAAATTCTTCAAATAGCACAACTGGGATCAAATAGTAGCGTTTAATGACAGATTGAGATTCCCGAAGGACCAACATCAGATAGAGATGTCCATGGGAATCACAGCAAACATGATAGCAAAAGTGACAGATCCAGTGTATGCAAATGCACTGATGGAGATGGGGAGCTCAAATCCAATCTGGATTCCCCCATCTGCCCCTGCAGAAAAATCTGTCAAATCAAGAGCCACCAAGGAGAAGCCAGTTGAGAGAAATCCTTCGAAAAGAGTCACAAGAAGAGCAAGCTCAGTGGACACTAATGCTTCAACTGCAGCACTACAGCCCAAGCCAAAAAGGAGAAGATTACACAAGCTCGCTGAACCAGTGGAAGAGGTCCCGGTTCAAGAAACAATAATCTCGGATACACCTATCCCTCAGGAGGTTGAGGAAGAAGATGTTATTATGATTGGAGGTCCACCAGAGGAAGTGGCTCCAATCTCTTCCTTCGATCCCAGTCAGAAAAGGACATCTCACTTGCTCGCACAACTAGTCCATCATCTGCTGAGCAGCTAGAGCAGATTGATGAGGATGAGGAAGAAGCAGAATCCTCTGATGAAGATGAGGAGAAGAAGAAGGCAGAAACCATAGTGAAGCTGCTGGAGGCAGAAGCAAATCATGCCGTTCTCAAATCATTTCCTGGTATTCAGCTTACACCAGAGAGCTATGTAGCAGTTAAAAGACTGAAGCTGCTGCTCCTTATCAAGAACAAAGAATTTTATGTCCTTGACGCTCTGCTAAAAACAAGATCACTAGCTGAGCTTAAAGAAGAAGAGGCCACCCTCCTGAACATATTTGAAGTCCCTTCAATTCCAGATCTAAGGGAGACATATCTACAGAGCATTCTGGCCATTGCTCAGCATGAAGCTAAGAAATTACAGATTGATCTGAAATCAATCTATGAAAAGGCAGGACTGCTACATTTTTACATTAGTGTAGTGGATGAAGAAGAAGATGAAGCTCACCGACAGGGTGCAGCAGAACCAGAATGAGCTCAGCAACAGGCTGATGCTGCTGATCAGACGATGCCATCTGCAGAAACAGCTGAGAAGACTTCACAGGCTGAGGGGGAACCAAACCAAAAAGGCAAAGGACCCATCCGAATTGAGGTAATTGATTATTCCAGAGAGGAAGATCAACCTGCTGGACAGAGGGTGGGAGGCAAATTAACAGATAACATCTATACCCCCTCTATAGCAGCCACAATGGAAGAGTTTGTAGAGACAACAAACTTGGAAGAGATATTGATGACTCAGCATCAATCTCTGTCCAATGAACAGGTCAAGGACTTAATCTCTCTCAAGATAGACAAATTCATGTATGGCACCCTTACCACAGTCCACGACCAGGCCACCAGAATTCTCACCGAATTCAACAATAGTCTGAAGTCACATGTCGACCAGGTGGACTCAGACCTGAGGAGAGTATGCAGGTTGAAGCTGGAGGAGTTAAGCAAGAAAATGGAAGATGATAGGTCTGCTGCTGAGCAAAGGAAGGAGGATATTGATCAAACTCTGTCAACAATGGACATTAAAATCCAAGAGATGTACAGGATCGTTACAGAGTTTGCCAAGACAGTAAAGGACATGGTACATGCCGTAGTCACGGAGCAGACCGATGGCATAACTGAGGAAGTGACTAGGGCAGCACAGATTGAGATAAGGTTACAGCTCAGGAAATTTGAGGATGATGGGGTAAAATATGTGGAGAGAAAACTACGTGGTCTGAGATATCCCTCCAAGACAATGATTGATTCATACATAGACGAAATAGGGATGATCAAGGAAGATCAAGAACAATACACTACCGATCTCACCTCAGCTAAATCCTCAATTGAGAAGCAGATTGATGAATCTAACACAAATATCACTTCTCTGCTCACTTACAAGATGGAGTCTGAAAAGGAGATGAAAGAGATGAAGGAGGAGATCACCTCTCTTAAGGCACTCATCAACATTTATATTGATGATGTTGAAAAGGGGGAAGAATTTGGGAAGAGAAGAGGAGGAGGAGCTGGAGGAAGGGGATCTGGAGGTAGAGGAGCTGGAAGAGGAAAGGGTCGATCTGTTGCTGCTCGAGAAAGGACAGAGGTACAACCTGAGCAGCCAGCACATCCAGATCAACCATCTGCTAAAGGCAAGAGGCCAGCAGATGAGGTAGATCATATTGTTGATCTTCTGCTGAGCGGCATATCAGCAGATCAAGCTGCAGACCATGCTGTCAGAGCTCAATTTTACAAAGAAAAGGAGCAGACATATAAGAGACCAGCAGAGGTAGCAGCTAGAGAAGCCCAAGTGCTGGAGCAGATACCCCTATCTCCTCCACGATCTAAGTCTGAATCGAGCAGATCGAGCCAATCTCAGCCCTTGAAGAAAAATAAGAAGAAGCCTGGATTTGGCTAGTTTTTCTCTGCACCTATCAAGACCAAGAAGCCCAAAGAAGGAGAAACAAGCTGGGTACCAGACAATCTGAAAGAAGGATGGGAGGGGCTGAAGTATGGATTCATTCTGTGCCGCTATTTTATCAAAGAACCAATATACTGCGAGGGCACGGCACATGAGGCATTCTATCTGTATCTGGACATGAATGACGCCAAAGATCTGGTCCAGACCATCAAAGCAGCAGCCGCAGAGGCCCAGATCACTATCACTGCGCCAGTAGAGAGTACAGAGAATGCCCTGACATTCCTGGCACAAAAATCCCTTACAAGACCTACCTGCTGAACTTCATAAATCAACTTGCTGAAAACAGGGGGTACAAAATCGACGCTGAAGACCCTGATTACATCAGGGTCAGAGAGGGAGTTTATGAAAGTGTCCAGATGGTCTCGGATGAGACGAGCGAAAATGAAGAAGCAGCTGGAAGAGAAGAAGAAGACTAGATAGTTATCATAATCTCAGATATTACACTATCTCTTTTCTAGTATTCTGTTTAGGGACAATCTGTAAACCTATCTGTTTTACATGATCACTCTTATAAAATAGGTTTCTGATGACAAAACCTTATTGTCCAGAACATATCTAACTGCTATTAATCGTTATAACCTAAAATAACGAAAACATAAACAATCTGGCATTTTAAACCAGATCACTCTTATTGTGTATTAGAGTCAGATTGTAAAGTGTGGTTTCGACATCATCAAAAAGGGGGAAATTGTTGGGAACCCTGAAGTGTTTTTTTGATTTTGATGATGATCTCTCAAAACACACTTAGATTTTACAGTCTTGATTTGTGGTAAACTGTTCTACATGTTAACAGATCACTAAGTATAAAGTGAAATCTGATAGAGAACAGATTAGGAGATGACTTAACGTGTAAAGGAATTATTCCTATAGAAGTCATTTCAATAGTCTAGGTTGAAGACCAAGACATTTCCATCAAGAGAAGAAATCGATCTGCCAAGACAGTCAGCGACCAGATCACCGACCAGGTCACCAACCAAATCGATGATCACAACAAAGCACCAGATCGATAGAGTCATCAAACCACCAGATGACATCACTATACACATCATACCTACTTGCCACGTCAGTTTGGAAGTCTACACAGCAAGATACAAAAGAAGAATCCATGATTGACACGAAGAAGGAAAGTAATCGTTATCGATCTGCTTTCCATACATAGAGGATTCAGTCAACGCTTCTACAAGGCAAGAGCAGATATGATGAACATCATTGATTGGTAATCTACAATCATCTCACGCCAATCAACAAACGGCTAGAATTTCAAATTCAAAGCCTATATATATTTGGAGTTCAAAGTCTGGAGAAAATAAGTGCTACATCGATAAAAACATTCTCAAGCAATCAATCTCTACGTCAAACTAAAGCTTCAAACTGTTTGTGATTCTAAATCACACCAACCCAACCTTGATTCAAGTATGTCTTATCGAGAGTAAGGAGATCACCCTGCTAGCTAGTAGTTTTCTAGTGGTAACGTAGAGGTAATCTGTTGTAAAGGGACTCGACCCTTATTAGTGCATTAGTATCCTTCTAGTTTTGATTGATACTTGTGGCTCGTTGTTGGTCCCGAAAGAGCAAGGTTTGGTGTATGGGGGAGGAATACACCAAATACTAACTTTTCAGTTTTACTTGACTATTTATATGAGAGGTTAAGCTATTCAATATGAAAAATTGCTCGGCAGTGACTAAACAGATCGATATGCAGATCAATAGCTGGTTTAGTCCAAACAGATTACTCTCTTAGTGAAAACACTTAGTTGATAATAAGAGTGATCTTATTACTTTCTGAGTGTAGAGTGAGTGCGGAATAATGGTGGATCAGTGATTGCTCTTGTTTAGAAAACCTTAAGTATTAACCGATTGATTAAGGAGATTGATTGAGATGCAGATGGATAATTGTGCAAAGAGTTAGAATAATAAACAACAAAAACTAAATATGCAGAAATATAAAGCACACGGTTGTTTAACGTGGTTCGGGAAATCCCTACGTCCACGATCTGGTCAAAACTAGACCAGATTATCCAATACTAGGATACTCTGCTTCTTTATACTCGTAGAGAACGAGTCACAAGAATCAATTAAAACTAGAAAGATACTTATGCACGAATGAAGGGTCGTGTCCCTTTACAACAGATTACCTCTATGTTACCACTAGAAAACTACTAGCTAGCAGGGTGATCTCCTTTTTCTCGATAAGATAAACTTGAATCGAGGTGGTTGGTGTGATGTTGAATCACAGAGTGTTGAAGTTCTAAGTCTGGAATACAGATTGCTTGAAAGAATAACAGCAGTATAGCTCACGTGTGTGTTCTATATATTTCCAGATTTTTGACTTCAACTATATAGGCATTGAATTTGAAATTCTAGCCGTTGTTGATTGGCGTGAGATAGATGGTATATTGCCAATCAATGGTTTCCATCATATCTGTTCTTGCCATATAGCAAAGGTTGACTAAATCTTTGAGTTATTGGAGAGCAGATTGCTAACGGTCTCTTTCCTTGTATATGTTTAACAGAAGATCTTTGAGTTATTTTGATCTTTGACATGGCCAGTGTATATGATGTGTAGGATGATGTCAGCTGATGGATTGATGACTCAATCGTTCTGGTTCCTCGCTGTAGGCATCGATCTGGTCGCTGTCTGTTGCAGCAGATCGATTCTTCTTTGGCATAAAACCTTGACTTTCATCCTATTCTAAGTTGAGATTGACTTCTATAGGAATATTTCCTTTACACTTTAAGTCATCTCCTGATCTGTTCAGAGCAGTATTCACCTTATCTCTAGTGATCTGGTTTTACATGAAGAACAGATTAAGCTCTAGACTAGCTAAGTGTGTTTCGAAGTACCATCATTAACACTAAAACCTTAGGGTTCCCAACACTCGTTCTCCGCGAGTATAAAGAAGCAGAGTATCCTAGTAGTGGATAATCTGATCTAGTTTGATCAGACCGTGGATGTAGGGATTTCCCGAACCACGTTAAACAACTGTGTCATTTACTTTTCTGCATATTTATATTCTGTTGTTTATTTATTATAACCCTTGCTCTATCATTTAAACTGCATCTCAATCAACCTGCTTTAACAATCTGGATTATAATTAAGGTTTTCAATATAAGAGCACCAACTAAGTCCACCATATTTCCGCACACACAATACTTTCAAAGTAATAAGATCACTCTTATTATTGTCTAAGTATTCACACTAGAGAGCAACCTATTTGGATTGATCTTTTATTGATCTGTCGATCGATCTGGTCAGTCATCTGCCGAGCAATTTCTTCTTTAAGAATAGCTTGAACTCTCTGATAATTAGCCAAGTAAACTGAAAAGTTTGTGTTCTCCCCCCCCCCCATACAACAAACCTTGCTCTTTCGGGACCAACACCGTCGTTAAGTCGTTGACCGTTGACCTAACGACGGATTCCAGTCCGTCGTTAGGTTATAATTTTTTTTAATAATTTTTTTTATTTTTTTATTATCCATAACCTAAAACCTGTCACAACAAATAATACAAATATAATCGAACATTGAACAATAATTTAAAATTGAACAAATCGATTGAAATTCAAAATGAACGCGCATTTCATATAATTTATAAACCACAATGTTAAAAGTAAAAAAACAAATAATATAATGTATCAATAGCATCCCACGACAAATAATATCATTGTATCAATAACATCTACGAATCATAATCAGGAGGAAAATGGGGAGGGGCATTAGACGGGGGAGGCTGATAAGAGGGAAAGGAGGGAGCACTACCTCCTCCCTGCTACTGAGACATCCACCGCATCACCTCGGCGTACTGATTCTGCATGAGCGCCATCTGCTCAACCAATCTCTGCTGCTCATCAAGGTAATCACGGCGCTTGCGCTCTTGCTCCTCGACTCGGCGCCAGAGCTCCTCAACCTCGTCTCTGGCTGCTCGTGATGTGGAGGACGATCCCCTGAATCTGGATGCTCTCAAGGTCTTCACGGCACCTCCCGTGCCGAACGTCCTCTTCTTCTTTTCCGGGCCGCCAAGAACCTCTAGATACAGTTCGTTTATGTCAACTGCATCGTGGTCCCTCTCGGGTAGCTGGGCCCGTTCCTCGTTAGCACGGCGAAACACCTCAGTTTGCATGTAAACGAGAAATGAACATTTGTTAGTACACATATTATAAATGTTGAAAATTTAAATTATATATATATATATATATTCTTTTGAAATTAAGACTTACCGCTATCGCCTCAGATTTCGGATCGGTGTATGGTCCGCGTATCGATGCTCATCGAGGAAGGAGTCGAACATGCAGTCAATCGGAGGTACTCCCCTCTCACGAGCCTATGCATGAAATCACAATGGAGTTGTGTCATTGAAACATGTGTATATGAATTAAAATTGTACAACATAATTATAATTATTATTTAAAGTATATTATTACATTTTCCTCAGCTCGTTGCATGACTGACTTGGACCCTCCCCTATGCTTGATATGACCAATACCCGATCCCTGAGGCTCAGACATCCGGTTGTGCCTCGCTGCCTGGGATTTGGCAACAACATCATCCTGGGACCAGTAAGTGAGCCAACCCATCCAGACATCATCTCTCCACCACCCAGGCTTCCCACCTCTGGGTGGCGGATCATTCCTCCTCCTCTTTATCCTGCAGATATAATCCTTATATCTCTCCCGAATCTTATCATACCACAACTCCCGAATCTTGGCATCGATTGCCGGTTCCCAAGTAAACTTTTTCTAGCATTGAAAACGTATGTTAGAAATTGTAGTTATAAGTTATAATTAATAATGAATTTGAAAGTTTTAGTAAATTTTCGAATCTTAAACTCCACCCAATATCCCTGCCTCACGTCCTCAGGCGTGAGCTTCCAATTGTATCCAGTCGGGTTGGGAACTATCTTAAATAGTTCCCAAATGTAATCTGCCGGGTCGGCATGCGGGTAAAATCCCCTACATAAGTAATTTTATATTGATTTATGTTAGATTGTTGAATAACTAATTAAATAATTGTCAAAATTGAAGAAATGATTGCATTTACGTACCCCAACTCACTCACAGATAGAACAAAGTCACCTGTGGGTCTATGCTCTCCCTGACCATCAGTATCAGAGGCAGAAGACGGACCGCGGATGTGTATGCCACCAATATGGTGGCTCAGACCGGTCCCAGACTCATATCCAGACGATGAGCCCAAGGAACTACCCCTACCAACGGATAGATGTGATCGTCGTGAACCCCTACCACGAGAAGTACCCACATCATTTCGTGGAGAACCTCGCCGACTCGAAGACATCTATTATGTTGAAAATAAATAAATAAATAAGATTCATGATAGGAAAATGACGTATACGTAGAAGTTTTATATTGAACATATAACATACATTGCATTTATAATTAATAAGGTAAAATTCGAATGTGTTAAGTTTTCTACACAACGTGTTAATCTTCGTCATCTTCATCATTCTCATTTTCATCTTCCCCATCCTCATCTACATAGTCACCCTCGTCATCTTCATCTTCTTCTTCGTCATCTGAAGCTTCATCCTCGTTATCTTCTTCTTCTGTTTTGAGGACATTATCAGAGTCTTGTTGGTAATCATCATCTTCAATTTCTACATGTTCACCGTTTCGGTTAACTGATGTAGTATCATCTACATCTACAGTAGTTACCACATTAGTGTCATCATCCTCCTGAAACGGTGACTCCAGTGTAGACACATCCGCTCGAGACTCATCGATAGTGGCCCTTGCCTTTATAAAACATGCTTCCCACCAGTCTCTACACTGTTGGTTCATACTCAGATATGAATAGTAATACACTTGTGTAGCTTGAATGGCTAATACAAATGATTCATATTTTCTAAGTCTGCGCGTATGATTTATAGACACTAATTTGAACTGAGTATCAACCCTTGTACCAGCCGGAGAGGTGTCAAACCAGTCACACTTGAACAGAACGGCATTTTTATTGTATAATCCTGGGTATGTGAGCTCGCACACTTCAACTAATTGTCCATAAAAATCTGTCTCACTCGAGTCCCCATAGTTACCAGCTTTTATGCACACACCACTACTCATAGTTGCTTTGTGAGTTCCATGTGATATCGTGTGAAATTTGTAACCATTCACCAAATAACCATGATATGATGTAATCATTGGTGAAGGTCCACGTGAAATGTCCCACATAACAGGATCAGTTACACAATTTTGTACCTACATCACACACAAGTTTATACTTATCAAGTTATGGAGTTGTATGTCCCGTATATATTACTTAATTATATAAATTCAAGTAGTTTAGTGAAAATTTGACTCACATAGGAACAAAACCATTCATGAAATTCTGTAGACATTTTCTTGTCAATGTCCATGTCAGTTATCCATGGATTTGAGTGTCTGAGTTGTGATTCGTATTCCTTTCATACAAAAGTACATATTAGTTGATAAAAACTACACATTGCATTAAATAGTATTATTTGATTTATAAAAGATTACTTGATATATGGATCGATCTCCATGTAATTATGGAGTACATATAGATGAGCAGCTCTGTATTCCCTTGGATCCAACGATCTTTTGGTTGTCTTTCCAAAACCAGTTCCAGCAAGTTTGAATACAAAAGGCAAGTCTGATTGATCTTGTACCCCACTAGTAGAACATCCTCCAACGTAGTTGCGAGACACCTCTCTATGCATCGTACTGATATGATCCTAAAAATAATAGGAACAGAAAGCAGTGGCTTCCTCCACTAAGTATGCATTACATATCGATCTCTCAACGCTTGCTTTGTTCTTGACATTATTTTTCATTTTTCTTAAATGTCTGTATTGAAATGATTCATTTAGAAAGCATCAAACAATAGTGAATTATTTAGAAAGCATTAAACACAATTGATTCAGTTTGAAGTACCTCTCAAATGGGTACATCCATCGATATTGGACTGGTCCTCCATCTCTTGCGTCGTCAGCTAGATGGATAGGCAAATGTTCCATTGAGTCGAAGAAGCATGGTGGAAATATGCGTTCAAGCTTACACAAAATCAATGGGATGTTACTGTTAAGTGTCTCCATGTCCTCACTCTTTATGTTTCGTGATGTCAAATCACGAAAGAATAGACACAACCCAATTATGGACTTCCAAACAGCTTGTGGGAGTAGTTCTCGAAATGCAATGGGTAGTATGCACTGCATGAAAACGTGACAGTCGTGGCTCTTCATCCCAAACATCTTAAGTTTACTCATGTCTACACATCTACCCATATTTGAGACGTAACCGTCAGGAAACTTAAGGCCTTTCACCCACTCACACAAGACTTTTCTCTCCTTTTTGTCAAGTGTATAACATGCCTTAGGATATTTATTTGTATACTGGTCACGCATCAGCTCTGGTCTATGACAATAGAGGTTGAGTTCCTGCCTAGACTTTGCCGTCTCTTTTGTCTTGCCTTGGACATTCATAACAGTATTGAAAATGTTGTCAAACACATTCTTTTCAATATGCATAACATCTAAATTGTGTCGAATGAGCAGAGAACTCCAATATGGAAGGTCCCAAAAGATGCTCTTTTTGCACCATCCAGTGGTAACTTGTCTTAAGATGCGCTTGTTATTATCATCATAATCTTCGGTTACCTTTAATAGTCTTAAATGTTCAATCTGATAAAGTATCTCTTCCCTTAATCTCCTCTCTGGAGGATCATCTGCAACAATCGTATTCTTTCTAAAGGCCCTCCTATTCCTCTTGAACTGGTGATCGTAAGGTAGGAACTTGCGATGTGTATCAAACCATGACTGCTTCCGGCTATGTGTTAAAGAGAATGCTTCTGTTTGTTCCATGCATCGAGGACAAGCTAATCTTCCAGCTGTACTCCAACCAGACAACATCGAGTACGCTGGAAAATCACTAATGATCCACATCAATGCTGCGTGCATCTGGAAGTTTTGTTTTCTTGAAACGTCATAAGTATGGGCACCTACTGTCCACAATTGATTGAGTTCAGATATAAGTGGCTGTAGGTACACATCTATCTTATCTTTTGGATTTCTTGGACCAGGAACAAGCACTGTGAGAAACATGTGTTGTTCTTTCATGCACAACCACGGAGGTAAGTTATAAGGAGTAAGGATAACAGGCCAGGATGAATACTGTTGTCCCAATTGACTGTATGGTTGAAAACCATCCGTTGACAGTCTTAATCGTGTATTACGTGGCTCCACTGCAAAACCTGGGTAAGTCACATTAAAGTGCTTCCACGTCGGAGAATCTGCAGGATGGCGCATAACACCATCATCAGCTGAGGTTGAATGTTAGATCATGTCGCCGGCTGTAGCTTTAGATGCATACAACCTTTGTAAAAGAGGTGTTAAAGGGAAGTAGTACATCTTCTTAAAGGACACTTGTTTACGTCCCCGACTCCTATCTTTGTATCGGCTTTCATTGCAAAATTTGCAATTCATAAGATGGGAATCCCCCTCCCAATAGATCATGCAATGATTCCTACACGAATCTATCTTTTCTACAGGTAAACCCATTGCCCGTAGCAATTTCTGTGTGTTGTAGTAATTCATGGGCACTTTGTGGTGATCTGGGAATGCCTCATTTAATAACACACACATCTCGTTGAAATACTTTTGTGGCATCCCAGAACGGGCCTTCAAAGTCATCAGACGAGCCACAAAAGACAACTGAGTGTGGTTCTTACACCCATGGTATAACTCTTGATCGGCAGCATCCAACAACTTGTACAACAACTTTGCTGTAGCGTTTGGATCTTCCTCTATGTCTGGGTTGTTAAAATTGGGACCCCTGAGATCATGAACCATCGCGTGGTATCTCCCATATTCTTCTTCGGGTTCTACATCTACGTCGCCACGCGTTTCTTGAGCATATGAAGGTATTTCACTTTCACCATGAAACCTCCAGATCTCGTAACCCCGTGTGAAACCCTTTTTAGCGAGATGAAGCTGTACAACATCTGTACTTTTAAAGTATATATATTCTTACACTTCACACACGGACACTTAATTTTTTCTCCATCCATTAGCTGAGGCTGACTACTTGCAAATCTTAAGAACTCCTCAAGCCCAGCAAGGAAGTGTGAATTAAATCCCCCATTCGGAAGTAAACGCAGATACATCCAATCTCGACTCATTTTTATAACCTTGATTATTAATAAGTAGTATTGAAATAAGGAAAACAAACTTAAATTAGTTACGGAGAGGGCAAGACTATTAGTTTTGTATTAATTAAATTACACATATAATAAGGACTATTTAAGAAATAGTTTTTGTGATAACGAAAGGAGATTGCTTTATGTAAGTTGAATAGAGAAGATGAATCATTTGGAGCTGAATAGAGAAGTTGAATCATTTGGAGTTGAGTATAGAAATTGAATTATTTGGAGTTGAGTATATAAATTGAATTATTTGGAGTTGAATAAAGGGCGAGAATTTATTGGTAAATTATTTAATAGAGAGAGGTAATATCCTTACATTTAAAATGTTTTGTACGTCATTGATTTGCATTTATGAATTACATGTTGATGCTTAGATTGTTCGATGCTACGCATTTGGAGATCACGATCATTTGAGTCATTAATTAGGGTTACATGTTAGAATCAAGATTTTTATATGCGATTATTTAAACTATTTAACTAATTGTGTCTAATCTAACCAAGTCAGCTAAGGTTATCAAACTATCCCAACATGCATGTCACATATATATATATATATATATATCATCAAAACATGACAACTACTCGTGCATCTCATCTAATTATGACAACATATATATCGAAATACAACGAGGTTCGTAGAACAATTACTCATATTGGGAGAAGATCCTTAAGACGTAATCAAAATCTATCCGAAATGGAGAAGATCCTTAAGAAATTAATTATGTCTATCACAATGTCATAATATATATATATATACACACACATCAATTATTAATCTAAATTAAGATAATTAATAATCTTAAACAAACTTGACCTAAATTAAGATGATTAATAATAATCTAAATTAAGATAAATAATTAACCTAAATAATGAAATAAGTACATTATTATAATTTAATTACCTTTCACCGAAGTAGGCAGCGCCAGAGCGGCAGAAGGTGGCTCTGAAAGGCTGAGAGAGGAGTCGGGAGGCGACATGAGTAATTGAAGAAACCCTAATTAAAAAATTTAAACATATAATTAAATTAACGCTCAATTAACAAACTAATACTAATTAACAATTTAAACTAATTAATTAACAATTTAAACTAAGATATACTAATTTACATCATGTAGACAAATTAGTCAATTATCGAGCTTAACACTAACACTAACTAAACTAATTTGTTATGGATTAATTACAATAATTAGAAAAATTACTCAAATTAGTCAATTAACTAAAGTAATTAACACTAATATGTTAAGGATTAATTAATTAATTATCTTTAACCCTAACTAATTTAGAAAATAATTTATTCAATTATTCAATTAACTATAAACTATAAACTAATTTATTCATTTAAACAAATTAAAACTAATTAATCAATTATCCTAATAAACTCTACTAACAAGTAATAAATCAACAAATTCACAAATTAAATATAATTCAATTAATTAAATCAAATTAACAAATTAAATATATATATTAACAATTAAATAATTAAACCTTAATTAAATAGCATAAATAAAATACCCTAACAATAATATAATTAACATAATTCAACCTACTATAATTAATAAAATATCCTAATTAATTCAACTTAATTAGTTAATTATGTATAATTAATTATCAAATAACCTAATTGAAAATACCCTAATTAATTAGTTAATTAGGTCTAACTTTACACAATTACAAATTGTCTAACATAATTACCAATTGTCTAACGCACTTAACACAATTAACAATTACACAATTTAATTGTCAAACACAATTACCAATTACAAATAATCAAATTAACAATTAAAATTACATAATTAATTATCAATAACACAATTAACAATTTAATTAAAAATTCTCTAACAAAAGATCTAACACAATTATACAATTAAGAATTTAATTAAACAAAATTAACAATAATTATACAAAATGTAAAAAAAAAAATTCAAATTTCTTACCTAAACAAGCCGGCAGTGACGGGCTGGGCGCGGGCGGCGTCGGCAGCGGTGGGGAGAGGCGGCGACAGGCGGAGCAGGCGCGGGGGAGGGGTGGCACAGCTTCAAATGACGGACAAAAACCATAAATAAAGATAGAAATAGAAAGAGGGGAAGAAGGGGTTCGGGATTGGACTTACATGGGAGTATTAGGGCGGTGGGAACTCCAAATCGCCGGTGTAGCGTTGAAATCGCCGGAGAATCTGATTTTTACTGATGTTGTGTCTGTAATTCACGTAATGGAGAAGATGACTAATTTAAAGAGTGGGACGACGGACTGCACGACGGACCCATTTAAAATTAAAAAAAAATAAAAATAAAAGCTAACGACGGACTGGACGACGGAATATGCTAACGACAGACCTGTAACAACCCAAATCCAATAAATTATTTACATATGTTATGTGATTTTATATGAGTTTCACTCATAATATTTATCTATATATTTTATGTCGAGCATATTTTATTTTAGTCGAGGTCGCGCCCCTAGTCTAAGATATACGAATAAATTTAATTAAGGACTTTATTATTAATCTTATGATGCTGAATATGAAATTTAAAATTTTATTTTACACAATGTTTATTTAATTAAGTATGCCTTATTTATAGTATTAGACTTAAATTAGATATTTGTAATTTGAATAAGATTTAATTTCTAGTTGG
>JAPKLX010000279.1:63734-81469 GCA_026898415.1 Leonotis leonurus
GTTTTTTTTAGGTTGTTCTCATTATATAAGAATATATATATATATATTATAAAGAGTTTTCCGCATTTATAAGGTTTTGACAAAAGATCTAGTTTTTATTTATTTATTTAATTAATTATTTATTATTCGAGTTAGGGTGTTACAGGACCAGTCCGTCGTTAGCTGTGACGCCAACTTACGCGCCAAAAAAACGGTCGCCAGTCCGTCTCCAGTCCGTCGTTAGCCAAATTCGTTGGAGTCCGTCGTCAGTCCGTCGACAGAGGACGACGGAGAGTAATTCCGTCGTCATTCCGTCGCCAGTTTGAGGTTTTTTTGTAGTGTACCCATATCATTCTCCACACTTCCATCCATATAATTTCCAATTTCACCCACTAAATCATTAAAACCCAAATTCTCAATTCCTACCCAATCCCATCTATCTTTTACTATAATTTCCTACTCTCTTCACTCCCAAACCACTCAAAACCCTCAAGAATGCCGAAGAACAAGAAAATGAGGTATGATTACGAGATTTCTGGGGAGGAAGAAGAGCAACCCCAAGAGAACATCCAAAGGCTATTCTGACATAGCAAATTCCCCATCTACAACCACGAAGAAGCTAACATTTTTCAATGATTATTTGAATTACCTTTTAATCTTTGCCACCATTATGATTGGGATTTACTTGCTAGACTTAATGTTCATACACGGCTTCGTAATTATTTGCGTACTTTAGGGCTTTTGAAACTAGCCGAGAGTGGTGCATTAGAGGGGTTTAATGATTTATGTTGGGAACCCCAAGAATTTATTTATGTTTTGATGATGTTTCTCGAAACTACACTTAGTCGTTTTTATCTCAGAAAACCAGGTAGTCATTGTTATCTATTAAGAAATGTCTTAATGTACAAAAGAAGTAGATCGTTTTTAGTTTATTTACGATCTGTATTATTCTTTTGTAAAGACCTCCTGGACACAATGATTACTAAGATAACAAGTATTTTCTACATTGTATAGAAAGCAAATTTCAAAGGTATCAAGCAGATCGTTTTTGTATTAATAACGATCTGCTTCAAACACTTGCAGCTCGTTGTCCTCATTTCTTGTTTTGGTTTTCTTTTAATATCTAGAATTTACTTTCACAGATCACAAATGTAAAAGTAGTTTGAAGTTTCAAACTTACTTATAACGATCTGTATTTCTAGACTAGAAATAACTATATGGAAGGAACAGAATACTTCTATACTTGTAATACATTACAAGAGGATGAGCAGCTCGATCAAAAGACCAGCCCGCTATTGATACAACAACAGATCGTTTTATCAAAAACGATCTGCTCATCATTTCTCCTCTACCTTCGAACATGAAGTGATTCAATATGAAGTCATTAGCGCTCGAAGAAACATATGAAGGAACAACTCGATAGACAGCGAACTGCTACTACATCAAGATCAAGTTGCTCCTCACTATAACTATGGTGGACTGCCGACATACATAAATTTGTCACAAGTCAACCACTTAGTGTATTGTCACATCAACAACATACTTTGAGGAATGAAGTACGGGAATATAAATTTTCAGTACGGTGAATCATTCCCAGTATGACAATACACTGGAAAATCGCGTGAAAGGTGGAACAAGACACTCATTTGGCAACCCGTGTATCAACAACACTGCCATGCATTTAATGCAGCCATTAATGCGAAGAAGAAAGACTTCTTCCTCTCCAACGGATAGTTCCTGCAATGGTCCTATATATACCACCTTTACCTCCAGAAAGAGACACGAGAATTCAAGCTATCATACAGTCTTTACTCTGCTAAATCTTCAAGCTCTCAACGTTCAAAACACTTCCATTCATCCAAGAATTCTCGGTAGTGTTTACTGTTGTTGAAGGTTACTTTCTGGAAAATTGTTTTTACAAAACCCAAAGTTAGGATCTAGATTTGATCCAGTCGTAATCTAAGGTTGTAGTGTTCAATCTTAGGAAGAAGATTTGTAATCACAAGAAATTATCTAGGTTTGATAATACTTGTGGCTCGTACTCAATGAGTAAAAAGAAAGGAGAAAGCTAGTGGATTTTTCGATCTAGATTTGATTGAACCATGAACGTAGGGAAAGTTTATCCCGAACCACGTTAACTGCTTGTGTTATTTATTTCTTATTTACTTCTTTATCATCTTCTTCATACTCTTGCATTCAAAACAAGTTTGATAATCTCTTCAAGGAAGAAAACGTTTTTCATATTAAAAAGAGCATTAACCACCAAATTCCGCACACAACCTTAATCAAGTTTAATTTACATTGTTCTTGATTATTGTTTTTCCACGCAAAAGGTGTTATTTGTGTAAGATTGAATCTTCCTGACAAAGAGTTATATTTTACTACTCTAAGCTATCTTATTAATTACGTGTGCTTAAACCTTATATTTAATCTTAAAACAACAAAACTGAAAAAGGTTAAATTGGTGTATTCCCCCCCACCCCTCCCCATACACCAATCAAGCTCTTTCGGGACCAACAAGTGGTATCAGAGCAGTGGTCCATTTTGACCATTGTTTCCGTTTCACAAGAGCTAATCTCTGTGTTGTCATCTTGGATAGATCTTGTAAATGTTTTCATAGCATATAGCACTTGCATTTAACAAATCATCTACTTGAAAGTTATGGAAGTATAAATGATACGCGTGTGTGAGGATTTTTCCATCGCTGGGTATGACGACTGGAGCTTCAGAATCGTTATGTGTTTATGTGCTCAACACATCAAAATATGGAAGGTCATTACTAATGGACCCATCAAAATAATGAACAAAGGAAGTGCTGAGATAAATGATTGAACTGGTCCAACTCCTTCGCTAATCATAGTTGAGAAGGAGAAGACAATTGATGAATACACTGCTGAAGAAAGAAAAGAAGTTGGACTTGATGACTTTACCAAAGGACTAATTTCAAGCACAGTAAGAGACATATACTTGGCCAAAATCAGACATCTCCAAACAGCCAAAGAGATGTGGGACGTGCTCAAGGAAATCAGTCTTGGATCAGACATCATTCAAGAAAACAAGCTGTCTATCGCTTGTAACAAATTTGAAGAATTCAAAATAAAGTCTGGAGAAACAATAGCTCAAATGAAGAACAAGTTCATGGAAGTTCTGATAGAGATAGCTATGATTGAAAAAAACAAGTATTCTCAACGAGAGAAAAACTTGAAAGTAATCCGAGCTCTACCTGCTACATGGGAAATTTACTCAGCCATGCATCCCATGATGCCAGAGTTCAACTCTCTTACCACTGACTCTTTATTTGACTTACTTACTGGAAATAAGTACGAGATCAGTCGTATTCATGGTTTATCTAATTCTTCCTCTATCAAACCATCTTCTGCAGGAAACCATGACAAAGAAACTGCCTTCAAAGCAAAGACGAAAAACAAAGAAGCTACCAAACAAACTCCCATTGTTGTTGTCAAAGAATCATCAAGCTCTGATGATGAGAACTACCCAACGAATAACTATTTCGAGGAGTACTCTCTCATGGAAAAAAGATTCCAAAGAATGGAAGTGAGAGCCGACAGATACAAGAGGCTCTATAAGGAAAACAACAACAGAAAATTCAAAGGGAAAGATCGATCCGGTGATCAACTTGCTCGAAGGAATGAGGTAAAATCAACCTCATATGTTAAAGCTGACCTATCCGAATATTCTTGCTTTAAGTGTGGCAGGAAGGGACATTTCAAGACAGACTGTCCTGACATATCAAAAGCAGAGAGAGATGAGCTTCGTGCCAAAAGAGACAAGAAGCTCAACAAGCAAAGAAAAACAATGCTAGCTGAAGAGCAATCATCTCCAAGCCACCTGTCAGACAACTCATCCGAAAACAATGAAGCCTTCATAGTTGATGAAGGTGATGATGAATGGGATGAGTGTCTCATGGGCCATGACAAAGGACTTGACAGTCAAGAGGTAAATTGTCAAAATTCTAATTCTTCTAATCAACCTATATATAATTCTGGTGATGAAGAAGAAGGAGAAGACGACCTGTCCATCGAAGACTTTACCAAACTCATGGAAGATCATGCAAGACTGAACAAGATGTTCAAACATGCAATAAAAGAAAATGGAGGAATGGCGAATATCATTGAAGAAATTAAGGAAATCAGCAGCGCGTTCAATGATAGGGAAAATGTACTACTAAAGCAAATCAAAAGCAAGAGCGAAGAAAATTACTCATTAAATGCCAATATATCTGATCTCATTGACCGAGAAACATCTGCTCAACGTAAGATCGATGATTTGAGTGCCATGATCAATCACTCAATGCAAAAAAAGGAAGATCAAATTCAACTCATCAACGACATGCAAGGAAGAGCTGCAGATCGCACTGGACTCGGATTTGATGGAGTTGACAAAGGACCATCAATAGGCAAATTTGTCAAAGAAAAGGGAAAAGATAAAATAATGAATCTTAACAACAGTATGAGACTACCACAAGCTATTTTAATCAAGGAACAAACCTCATCAACAACAAGTCCAATATGATCCGATAATACCACAAGCTATTTTAATCAACTCCAAAGAGAGCACTGGACCAAATGTCACTTTTGGAGGAAATTCAAAAAGATACATAAAAGGTTATGGTGATCTACAAGTTGGTAACACTACTATTCTCAATGTATCATATGTTGAAGGGTTAAATCATAATCTATTCTCGATTAGTCAATTTTGTGCTAATAACAAGAGAGTAGAATTTACAGCTAACAAGTGCCTTGTAAAGAACATGGAAGGAAAAGAAATTCTTCTAACCGGGATTTTGCAGGACAGATTGTATATCGTACAATGGAATGATCAAATTGAAACCTGTCTAATAACAAAATCAAGTACAAAAACCAACTGGTTATGGCACAAATGATTGAGCCACTTAAATTTCAAATCAATCAACAAGCTGGTGAAAGACAATCTGGTTGAAGGTCTACCTACTCAAATCTATGACAAAGACCATGTGTGTGAAGCTTGTCAAGCGGGAAAACAAACAAGAGCATCATTTCCTACAAAGGCAGCTCACTCCACTTCAAGAATCTTGGAACTCCTTCATCTAGACCTTTTTGGACCTGTATCTCCATTAAGTGTAAACGGTAGAAAGTATACTCTTGTTGTTATTGATGACTTCTCTAGATTTACTTGAGTTATTTTCATGTTCAAGAAAAAGGAAACTCTAGAGAAACTACCTGATCTTCTCAACAAACTATCAAATCAAAAGGGAACATCCATCATCACCATTCGATCTGATTGTGGAACTGAATTCATAAATCATATGATCGAAGAATATTTCACAAAAATGGGAATTCAACATCAAACGTCAGCAGCTCGAACACCACAACAAAATGGGATTGTGGAAAGGCGTAACATATAGCTCAAAGAGGCTGCCCGAACTATGTTAAATGAGATCAATCTCCCAAAGAAGTTCTGGGCAGAAGCAGTCAACACGGCCTGCTACACACAAAATCGATCTGTCATCACGCGACGTCACGGAAAAACTCCATATGAGCTGTGGAATAACAGGAAGCCTCGAATGTCATACTTTCGATCATTTGGATGTAAATGTTACATTCACAACAATGAAAAAACTCAATTAAAAACATTTGATAGCAAAAGTGATCAAGGAATATTCTTAGGATATTCTGAAATTAGTAAAGCTTATAGAGTTTTTAATAAGAGAACTATTGTTGTGGAAGTAACACCACATGTTGTTTTTGATGAAGCTAATTTTGAAGTTACAGGAACAGATAGCTCTTCTTCAAAAGATAATCTCACTCCCTCAACATTGAGAAATTCCACAGATAGACTAATCAACGACATCCTACTATGGAGTCTACGAAAAGATGAAGACGAAGAAGAAACTAATATTTAACCTGCTGTAGAGAAACCACAAGGGGGAACAAATGTACAAATATCACATCTAGGGAGAACAGATGAAGGGGGAACCTCACATGAAGAATGCTCATAACAATTTGTTGTTGAACAAACCATTCCTTAATCTGCTACACCTACAACTCAACAACCATCTGTTCAAAACTTTGATGTTCCTATCACAGATCATCCAGAATTTGAGAATCCACCTGATGAGATAGAAATCGATGTATCTGAGGAAGAAATGAAAAGGCGAAGAAAATGGGTAGATAGCCATCCATCTGATCTTATTGTTGGGAACCCATCAGATATAGTCAAAACTAGATGCATGCATGGAGAAAGTGCATTACTTACCTGCTATCTTGCCCACACCGAACCAAAAGACATCGAAGAAGCCTTACAAAGTGCAGATTGGATCAACGCCATGCAAGAAGAATTAAATGAATTCAAGAGAAATGATGTATGGTATTTGGTGGATCGGCCTAGACATCAAGGTGTCATTGGAGTCAAATGGATATTCAAGAACAAGAGGGATGAAACAGGTGAAGTGGTAAGAAACAAAGCAAGGCTAGTTGCCAAATGATATTGTCAACAAGAAGGGATTGACTTTGATGAAACCTTCGCACCGGTAACACGACTAGAAGCTATCAGATTGTTTCTTGCCTATACAGCTTTCCAACGTTTCAAAGTATTCCAAATGGATGTAAAGAGTGCATTTCTAAATGGAATTCTAGAAGAAGAAGTCTACTTGGAACAACCACCTGGGATTGAAGTTGAAGATGAAAACAAAGTGTACATATTAGCTAAAGCATTGTATGGACTAAAACAAGCCCCTCGAGCTTGGTATGAGACACTGTCTACTTTCTTACTTCAATCGGGATTCAAACGTGGATCAGTAGACAAGACATTATTCACCATCAAAGTCCAAGACTATATCCTTTTAGTTCAAATTTATGTTGATGATATTATTTTTGGATCCAAATCTGAATTCCTTTGTAAAATATTTATCAAGCTAATGTAGGACAAATACAAGATGTCAATGTGGAAGAAATGAACTTTTTCCTAGGCTTGCAAGTCAAGCAATCTGCTGATGGGATCCTAATCAATCAATCTAAATACATCAACGATCTCATCACAAAATTTGGAGTGAAAGAAAAAATTCCTATGCAAACAAATGGACAAATTGGTCCTGATATGCTTGGGAAGGCAGATGATATAAAACACTATCGTGGTATTATCGGATCATATTTATATCTCACTGCAAGTCGACCTGATATTACATTTGCTCTTGGTGTTTGTGCTAGGTATTAAGCAAACCCAAGAGAATCTCACTTGGAAGTAGCCAAAAGAATTTTGCGTTATCTCAAAGGAACTATGAAGATAGGTTTATGGTATCCTTGTGATAATAATTTTTAATTAACAGGTTACTCTGATTCTGACTATGCAGGTTGCAAGCTTGATAGAAAATCCACATCTGAGACTTGTCAATTCCTTGGAAGCAAGCTCATTTCATGGTTTTCTAAAAAGCAAACTTCGGTTGCAACCTCAACAACAGAAGCAGAATACATGGCAGCAGGGAGTTGTACAACACAAATTTTATGGATCAAACAATAACTAAAAGATTATGAAGTCTACATGGATGGTGTGCCCATATTTTGTGATAGCTCCAGCGCGATTGCCATCACACAAAATCCTGTACTTCACACTCTCTGCAAATGTGGATGTTCGTCATCACTTCATTCGTGATCATGTTGAAAAGAAGAACATCAAGAGCGAGCTAATATTCTCACAAAAGCATTACCCGAAGACAGATTCAAAATGCTTTGTGTTGGTCCCGAAAGAGCTAGATTGGTGTATGGGAGGGTGGGAATACACCAATTCAACCTTTTCCAGTTTTCTAGTTTTAAACTTAGGTATAGAGTTTAAGCGCACTTAATAGATAAGATGACTTAGGGTAGTAAAATAAATCTTCTTGTCAGGAAGATTTAATCTCACTCAAATAAGACCTTATGCGTGAAAAACAAGAATCAAGAATAATAAATACAGATTTAAACCTGATTAAAGTTGTGTGCGGAATATGGTGGTTAATGCTCTTTTTAATGTGAATAACGTTTTCGTTCTTGAAAAGATTATCAACCAAGATTTAAATGCAAGAGTATGAAGAAGATGATGATGAAGTAAATAAGAAATAAAGAACACAAGCAGTTAACGTGGTTCGGGATAAACTGTCCCTACGTCCACAGCTCGATGAAATCTAGATCGAAAATTTACTAGCTTTCTCCTTTCTTTTTACTCGTTGAGTACGAGCCACAAGAATTAACAAATCTAGATAACTTCTTGTGATTGCCAATCTTCTTCCTAAGATTGAACACTACAACCTTAGCTTACAACTAGATCAAATCTAGATCCTAACTTGGGGTTTTGTAGAAAACAATTTTTTCAGAAAGTAAACATTCAACAACTATAAACACTACTGAGAATTCTTGATGGTTGGAAGTGTTTTGAACATTGAGAGCTTGAAGATTTTAGCAGAGTAATAGCAGGATAATGACTTGAATTCTCGTACTTCTTTCTGGAGGTGAAGGTGGTATATATAGCCCCTTTGAAGGAACTATCCGTTGGAGACAAAGACCTCCTTCTTCTTTGTATTAATGGCTGCATTAATTGCATGATAGAGTTGTTGAGACACGCGCTGCCAAATGAGAGTCTTGTTCCACTTTTCACGCGATTTCCCAGTGTATTGCCATACTGGGAATAATTCACCGTACTGGAAATTGATATTCTCGTACTTCATTCCTTAAAGTATGCTGTTGATGTGACAATACACCAAGAGGTTGACTTGTGATAAATTTAGGTATGTCGGCAGTCCACCGTAGTTATAGTGAGGAGCAGTTTGATCTTGATGTAATGACAGTTCCCTGTCCATTGAGTTGTTCATCTTTCTTTGGTTGACTCCATGTTGATTACTTCATATTCGAAGGTAGAAATGATGACCAGATCATTTTGATACAAACGATCTGTTTGTAGTATCGATAGTGGGCTGAAGTAGTTATTTAGAACGAGCTGCTCATCCTCTAGTAATGAGTTGAAATAATCTGTTGGTAGTATCGAGCAGCAGGCTGGTCTTTAGAACTAGCTGCTTAACCACTTGTAATGAATTACAAGTATTCAGTTTCCTTTTCATTTGCTAATTCTAGTTTGGAGAACCAGATCGTTATAAGTAAGTTTGAAACTTCAAACTAATTTTACATTTATGATCTATTAAAAGATATTCTAGAAATTGAAACCAAAACGAGTAGAGATGACAGCGAGCTGCTAATATGTGAAGCAGATCGTTATTAATACCGAAAACGATCTGCTCACCATATTTGGAACTAGCTGCCTTATACAATGTAGAAATTACTTTGTTTTAGTTAATCATTGTGTCCATGAAATCTATTACAAGAATGAGACAGATCGTTATTAAGTTTCCTAAAACGATCTGCTTCGTTTACACGATATTCCTTAATAGATAACAATGACTCCCTGGTTTCTATGATACAAAACAACTAAGTGTAGTTTCGAGAAACATCATCAAAACATATATAAAATCATGGGGTTCCCAACACTTTGTGGATAACTGGGATTGATAAATTTTATCGAAATTGGTACAAGTGTTGATAACAGCTAAATGGTGGTAAAAGGCCATCTGTTATCACCACATATTTAACTTTGGCTGCATATTTCCTTATACATATGTGTTACTAAATTATTTACAAGTAAAAATTTAGAAATATGAGCAAGCTGCTTAATTTGGAAAATCAGCAGCTAGCTGTCAAAATCAAATAGCAGATCGATCAGTGAAGAAAACGATCTGCTTATCTATCAACAATAGCAGCTAACTGTCAAAGTTAAGAAGAGCAGATCGATCAAAGAAGAAAACGATCTGCTTATATATCAAAAACACCAGCGAGCTGCACAAAGTGGAAAATCAGCAGCTAGCTGTCAAAATCAAGATAGCAGATCGATCGAACCACAAAACGATCTGCTAGGGCATTAATCAAGGGGGAATTAGAACTAGAATTATAAAATTTATTTATTTTTCTAACTCCTTTAGTATTGATGTCTCATGATTAATAATAAATACTGGTTAATGTTAGGAAATACCAAAGGCCTAGATGTCAGAAAAAGTGAAGACCATTTAATGTTGCAGTCCTCGGTTCTTGTTTCGAGGCAATGATGTGACGTCTTTGAAGACGAATTTGATGGCATATGCACCTCAATCAATTTTGGGCGACAAATGATTAAATCAGGGAGCAATCTCAACCGTTACTTGTTATTACTTTTATACGATTTAATCTGGATTGCTCATTATTTGCCTATATATATGTGATAGTTTGACTGTTCTTCTTACACTTTCGAAAATTCCCTCTCACAAAAACCTAAAACCGCCATTGTTGTACTCAAGCTTTCTTGCAAAACTCTCATTTTTACAAATCACTCGTAACACTATCAAAATGACTACATCTGAAGTCAGTTCTTCATCTTCTCAAACACCTCCAATTCTCTTAACGGAGATGCTGCACATGATAGAGGCGAAGTTGCCTGATCCTCGCGCCGTACTTACACATCACGGGTTTCGTACCTTAGATGTGTTATTTAGTAAAATTGAGGCGTGCACAGGTTAAAACTCACAAAATCATGAATTAGTATTTAATGTCTGTGCACATGTTGCTCATAATGCATGTATTGCCCATATCTCTAATGTCTATGACAACATGATTATGTGAATACTTCATACTTGTATACCATGTGTGTTTCATCTCCTAAAAATTTGCTTTCATCGTGAGCTATGATAACTGTATCATAATTGCTTAAAATCATATCCCTTGTATTCACTGGATTAAATACAGTCAATTATATGTTCATTACTATTCATATGCTTCTAATGTCCTTACATGGTGTCTCACTGGTAATTTTACACAAAATTTATTCTTATTTAGGGTTCCACAAGATTATCACCATGGAATCAGATTATTTCCTTCCACGACAAATAGCGTTATTCTACTGCTCATGGATGGTAGATGATAGAGATGAATATACCGTGAAGATACCTGTTAGAAAGACAAAAGAGGATAACATTCACACCACCGTGATTGAGATGATACTTCAGACCTATCATTTGGCTGATGAAGGAGATATTGTATTTGAAGAAGTCACGGATGACCAAATCCAACAAGCTCTTGATATAATGCTTGCACACCCCTTCCTGTGGACTTGAAATGCATTCAACAGAGGGTTAATGCTTCCCAGTTACCGACTCCTCCTCGACGACGTTCAGAAGGTGTTTCTTCGACACCAAGGAACATATGACTCTGTTACATTGGGAAAGCTCAAAGTCATGACAGCAGTTTTATTGAATCTTAAGGTGAATTGGGCCAGGTCGCTGCTCAAACTCATAGTGGATGAAGAACAGCAGATTGATATTCATCAAGACAAGGATGGCAACTGCACCCAAATGAACATCAAGAGACCTCTTCGCTTATCTACCAAACTCAGCACCATCATTGCTGGATTCTTTCAAAAGGACAAATGGCATAAGTCTGTGGAATTTAGCAAGGACTGGATTTTGCCGAGGACAAGGCACAAGATGGAGATGTCCTTGGGGATTGCTTCTCAGATTTTCCTAAAAGTCACCAACGATAAAATCAAGCAAGCACTGATCATGGTTGGACAATCGAATCCGGAATGGGTGATTCTGACCAAGAAACCCGAAACCGTTGGTGAGGCCGCTGTAGCACAAGTTCGAAAGGAGGTTGCTGCTGATCGACCTGTTAAGAGAAAAGCAGCTGGTAATCCTAAACCAGCTGCTGCTACCAAAAGAATGAAAAAGCAAAGTAAAAGGGTCACCAAGATAGATAAGAGCAAGCCCACTGCTCGCAATCTAGAGGGTGAGTTGGATTCTACAGTTGATTAAGTTAGGGAGCCATCTGCTCCGGAAATAAATGAAGCTGAGGTACAGATCGATGCGCATGAGCAGCCCGCTGCTGACATCGATGAAAGATTGAAAGGAGCTCAATTGATTTTTCATCAATTGCAAGAAAAGTCCACTGAAGTGGTAGTCAAATCCATGCCCGGCATCAATCTGACTCCAGCGACGTTAGAAATGGCTCAACGCTTCCAAACGTATTTAGAAATTCACGACTGCAAATTCTATATCCTAGAAGCCATTCTATTTCTATTCTCCATCAATGAGCTGAAGTCTGAGGAAAGCAAACTGGTTCAATATATTGGATTTCTTGATATTCCTGATGCCCGTCAGTATTTTCGAACTTATGTTTTGACAAAGATGAAGGAAGAGGCCGTTACACTAAAGGTTGACCTTGCTCCGTATTATGAAAAGGAATAAGACTTGTACAACTTTGCAGTGGACTTGCAATCAGGAGATTTTGATGACATCTTCAACTTTGAAGAGAAGATTGTGAAGAAAGAAAAGTCACATGCCTCACCATCTTCCACACAACCTGCTGCAGAGCCTAAAATGGAAGATATTGCTATTCTGGAGGAAGCAGTTGATTTTTGTGAACCATCTGCCCCCGCAGAACCCGCTGGTGTTGAACCTCTGGCTGTTGCTGAGAAAGACGATGAAATATATACACACGGCACAACAACAGTTGGGTTCAAGCAACACAATCTGGAGGAATTACTTACTGCTTCTCTTGGACCACAAATGCCTCCAGAACTGCTCAGCGAGCTCATTCACCTCCAAATCAACAATCGATCTGATGCAATGGCAAACTTTATCTATTCTGCAGCCGAGAAAGCCTTGCACGCAATTGAAAGTAACTTCCAGCTCGCTCATACAAATTTATGCAGCGAGCTGCACAAAGATTTGGACAATGATAGGGATGTGTTTGACAAATATAAGGAAGAAACAAACAGCAAGATCGCTGCTATTCAAGAGGAGGTCAACTCATTTGATCAAAAGATGAATATGGCTGGAGGAAAGATGGTGGCAGAGGTGAAGAAACACGTGGAGCAGCAGTACGAAGATATGGAGAAAACCACTATTCCCACAGTGGTCAAAAACGAACTGCCTGCTCTACTCAAAGAAAAATTGAAGACTCCCTTACAAGAGGCTGATGTGGCTACTAGGGATGAGATTTTTAAGATCAACAAATCTATCACAGATATAAAAGTAGCACACAGCGAACTGTCAGTTAACCTCAACTCAAATCTCAAGGATGCATCCTAACAATTCAATGAAGTCACTAGCAACATATCCACATTCATGCAATACAAAGAAGATGCAGAGATGAAATTCAAAGCGCTTAATGATGAGCTTGCCTCTCTTCGACTCATCATCTCCAAGGATTTCCTTGATGATGTCGAAAAGGGGGAAGAAAAAGGCACTACCCAGCCCGCTGTCCAAATCAAGAAGAAGCCTACTGCTAAGACCGCAACTAAGTAGAAGAAAATGACAGCAAAGCAGGCCGCTGATGTCAGATTTCTACAAAGAGAAAATGAAGAAAAACAAAAGAGGGAAGAGGATGCACGAAGGGCAGTTGATCGAAAAGGAAAGAAAGTGATGACAGATGCTGATGAAGAGGAAGAGATGTTTTTGGATGGTTATAAGGCAGAGCTGATCGCTGATCCTGAATTCCGAAAATTATGGAGAGCTGAAAAGCAAAGGCAAGGGAAAACAGAGGCAAAGCATGATGACAAAGATGAGACTCCAGATGAGGATGCAGATGAGCCATCAAATCCCATGTTCAAATTTTTTGAAAAATTCCAACTGACTGAGCCTCAAAATTTGACATGGATTCACAACAAGAAAGCATTTCAATAGAACAAGCTAGTCAAAGAATTCATCATGCAACACTACTACTTAATGAATCAAGATATTCAAGGAGGATCTGTGGACGATCTGTTCAGAGAATTCCTCTCCCAAGATAAAAATCAATCATTCATTGAATATATGTTCAGACAGTCTGCCATGACGAACAATCCACTCACTGCCCCTAAGAAAACTACACTTTTGTATCTGAGGATACCAGGAACCACTGATGTAGATCACACTGCAGTTCTCAACGCTATCAATCGATCTGCTCAACTGATGAACTATCCCATTGAATTCAACAACAAAGACTATCGAAGGTTGTTCAATGGGATATATGCAAGTTTTGGAGTACCTTCGGAGCTAAGGCAGAGGGAGATGGTGGAGAGAAGAAGGGCCCAACTAGCTGATCAACAATGCCGACAATCTCAATCAGCAGAAAAAGAACCAAGCCAACCACCTTCTCAACCATGAAGACAAAACTGTATTTTGGACTTAGATTTAGCAGCGAGCTGTTATATAATCAATTTGTATTCGTAAGCTGCTGTATCAATAAAATTTAATAAAGTTTAAAAGTTTTGTTTTGAAAAACAACCTGATGACAATATCTCTTTGTCCAGGCAATGTTTTTATGCTTATTGTTTAATTTACTATTATGCATTCTAATTGCTTGCTCTATTAAAATTCATTGTTTTTTACACTATAAGAAAATTTAAAGTTTGGTTTCGACATCATCTAAAAGGGGGAAATTGTTGGGAACCCCTCGAATTTATTTATGTTTTGATGATGTTTCTCGAAAGTACACTTAGTCGCTTTTATCTCAGAAAACCAGGTAGTTATTGTTATCTATTAAGAAATGTCTCAATGTACAAAAGAAGCAGATCGTTTTTAGTTTATTTACGATCTGTATTATTCTTTTGTAAAGGCCTCCTGGACACAATGATTACCAAAATAACAAGTATTTTCTACATTGTATAGACAAAAAGTTTCAAATGTATCAAGCAGATCGTTTTTGTATTAATAACAATCTGCTTCAAACACTTGCAGCTCGCTGTCCTCATTTCTTGTTTTGGTTTTCTTTTAATATCTAGAATTTACTTTCACAGATCACAAATGTAAAAGTAGTTTGAAGTTTCAAACTTACTTATAACGATCTGTATTTCTAGACTAAAAATAGCTATATGAAAGGAACATAATACTTCTATACTTGTAATACATTACAAGAGGATGAGCAGCTCGATCAAAGACCAGCCCGATGTTGATACAACAACAGATCGTTTTATCAAAAACGATATGCTCATCATTACTCCTCTACCTTTGAACATGAAGTGATTCAACATGAAGTCATTAGCGATCGAAGAAACATATGAAGGGACAGCTCGATAGACAGCAAACTGCTACTACATCAAGAACAAGCTGCTCCTCACTATAAGCATGGTGGACTGCCGACATACCTAAATTTGTCACAAGTCCACCACTTAGGGCCCATTTGGTATGGAGGATGAAGCATGTTGGGCAAGAATCATCCAGTCTCATCTCTTATTTGGTTGCAAATGTAGAAATAAAGCAGGCCCGTGTCTATAGTCTAAGCCCGAAGATTGAGGCTAGTTGAAGACGGATTATAATCCCTCCAAACAGGTGGTATTAAATATGTCACAGCCCAACAGTAAAAGAAGGGATAACAATTTCGGATAAGTATACCCTTCTACCAATTTTCAAATTTCATTTGTGATACCCGACTTCTGCTTCATCCTACACGAAAAAATTCCTTCGCCTCCCTTCTCGACTAAACCTATTCTCCTCTACGCCATTGGAGAGGCCGAGATCATACCAGGAGATTCTCCCCACTAGGTAAGCTTTTGTATTACCCAACAACAGTCGTTCATTTCTTGCTTTTCTTCTTTTGAAATCGATTAATTTCGTGGGTCTTATTTCTAAATTCCAACGCCCTGGTGCGTGATTTTTTGCTAACACTGGATTTTTTTAATTTATACATTCTTGATTTGGGCGACGCCATTTTGTAAACCTCTTTTAGAATTGCTTGATTTTATAAGTGCATATATAATTTTCAGGGCTGCATATTTGGGCGACGCCATTTTCTTGCTTTATTTGACAGGGTATAAGGTGTGGAAGAAAACATATTTAGAGCAAATCCTTAAAAAACACAGGGGATAATGACAGAATGGTGCGTATTTTGTGTGGAAGAATAATCCTTACATACATGACTCTCGCATAAATGCTTTATTATGTGTGGAAGAAATGTATCTTGTTGATTACAATAATGCTTTATTAATTATATGTCATTAGTCTAATGTTTCTTCACCTCCCATAAATGTGTGTGGAATATATGGGTGAAGAGGGTTTTAGTTAATACTATTTCTTTGTAATTTTGATCATAGAAATGAGAGAATCTATTCATAATCCAACCAACTGACCCAACCATGAAGTTGGATTTAGGTGATATATTTTAATTAACCTCTTGGATTGACTACTTAATCTTCCAAGTAAATATTATGTGCCTCGCTATAAGCCAAAACTTGCATGATTCAGATAATCAAGTAGCTAATATGTTTTGTGCAAGTAGAGACCTAAGCGAGACACTGGAAATATTCATATTTAACATTCTGCAAGCTTCATTTTCCTATATGAAATAATTCATGTTGCAGCAAGGAGTAGATGAAATTTATTTATAATCATTGTCACTCTAGAGTACCCTATATGACTATTGCATGCTTTCTTGGCTATTCTAGATATTTTTCTCTTAGTTAGTGACTCAGTGTTGTATGAATGGGAACCTGTTATATTTCACCTGCCTGTACCAGCTTGGAGATCACTCATGACTTATTTCTCCTAATTATCATAAAGATCATTTTAATGAACGGTGTGCACAATCATTTACTTTACTAGCATGTGAAATAATGCAACGTAAAAGCTGTTTAGTGGGTCATCAAAGATATCTGTGTAGTTCTCAGTGTGCCCTTGTCCGAGTTATTGTAAGCATGTGTTTTCCACTTGGAGTCTACTAGTTTTCCCTTGCAGGTAATGGTGTTGCAGTCTCGAAGAGCGTCCGTCAGTATGGCTGAAGATGGTGTTGTGCTCTTCCATGCAGCGGAGCACAACAAGGTGGTGGACTCGCACTTCAACACAACTGGAACTGATTTTCCGATGATGTTCAGCCCGTTCAACATGTCGTCGACGGATTTTGGCGAGGGGTTTACTGGGTTTTCGAGTGACAACGACAACCTGCAGATGCAAAATGTTTCAATGTGGTACTAACTGATGATGAATGAGTCCCAAACAAGAACAATCAATCCTTAATGAACATGGCTTGTAATAAGAAAATAAGCAGACAGGTGTATGTGGATATAAATATATAGATTATATAGTATAATGTATGGTGTTGCTATTATTTTGGTTATTGATGTACAACTTGAACCTTGTTTGTAATGTAGAAGATTTTGTTGCTTTTCAATTGTTGATATAAACACAAGTTATCAGTGTAGGTATATTTGTTCTTCTTTGCTTTCTACTGTTTTTTCATAATTAAATGTTAGTAGATTAGTATAAAATTAAATATAACTAGTTGGATTGACATAGCTAATTGAAATATATGATTGGAATGCAAAAAAAGAAATTTAATTTTTAATAAATTTTATTTTCATGATCTAAAAGAAATATTGTGATTAAAAAACTTTTCTCAATAACTTAAGAAAATTTAAAAATCAAATTTTTATATAATTATAAAAATTTAAGAAAATTATGAAACTTTTTCATAATATTAAATTATTTTATATTATAATTTTTATTTTATAAAAAATATAAGAAGAAAATAAGTGAGAATGATATGTTAAAACTATATTTTATATGTCATGACATTTTCATAGTTTAAAAAAAGTTAAAGGGCAAATTTGTAATAGCACCACTTTATCTAAGGTTTAAACACTTCTACCAAACAACATATAAATTTTATCTTACTTTTTATCTTATCTACCTGTTGAGAGTTGTGATCACATGAGCTGAAGTTGAGCACTTGAAGTTT
>JAPKLX010000279.1:101469-162670 GCA_026898415.1 Leonotis leonurus
AGACCGTGGACGTAGGGGGTTTCCCGAACCACGTAAAAATAACTGTGCCATTTAAATTCTGCATTTTATATTCAGTTGTTTTTATTCTCTATCTATCATACTCATTCAAACCTGCATTCTTAATCTATCTTCTAAATACTCGATTAAGTTTTCAAAAGATTTTCTTAACAAGAGCACCAACTAAGTCCACCATTATTCCGCACACTGTACATTGCTGGAAATTAAGTTCACACTTACTTTCTGCTTTGTATATCTCACTTGAGAGGTCCTATCTGGATAGAATCTAATCGATTAGATAATCACTTTGTTCTATCAACTTGAGCAATCTGTATTTCAGAAAGCTCACATCTCTCTGATTGAAATAGTCAAGTAAACTGAAAAAGTTTGCGTTTGGTGTATTCCCCCCCATACACCAAACCTTGCTCTTTCGGGACCAACACTTGCTGCTCGTGCTCTTCGGGGTTGGGGTAGAGAAGGTCATTTAAGACATCGACCTGGTGTTTCCGCATCAGCTCCACAAATTTCTCATTTTCAAAATGAGCTAGTTGGGAGTGGATGGACAGGTCAGTGTCTTCCTTCAGTTGAGCAGCAAGTTGAAGTCCCTTCTTCTCGACAGCTGCACCAATGGTTTCATCCTGCTTTGCCAAAAGATCAGCAACAAGATCAGTCGCCTTCTGGTGTTTCTCTTTAATGTTGTCTAGGCGAAGAGTGATCTTGTTTTGTTCTGCCTCGTTCTGGAGGCGATCATCGTCAATTTTCTTGTCTAGATCCTTCTGGACTTTCTTGAGCTTCCGTCTGATGTCAGAATCCATGTCATTTACGTAGTCCTTCTGGTGCTGATTGAAATCAGAGAGTATCTGCGTTGCCTTCTCTTGAAGGGAGTTACAGATATCCGTCATCTGATCCTCAATGCGAAGGGTGATCAGGTTGTCCAGTTGATAGTTGTTGAATGTTTTGGGTTCTCTTTCCAGAATTTCTTCCATTGTGTAGTAGGAGACATGCTTCTTCAGCTTCTGTGCTGCTCCGGGAGTGTATATCTCATTTGTGGGTTCACCACCAATGTTCTGGCCCACTGGCTCATCATCCTCTGGATCAAGATTGATTACTGGAGCTTTCTTTGCAGGCTGCTCTGCAGGCTGTTCTGGTTGTGGTGGTTGTTCTGTTGCTGCAGGTTCCTGCATCTGAATATCTTGATGTTGTGTTCCGAGATTAATCTTCAAATTTTCTGCCTCTTGTTTCATAATCCCAGAGATGAGTTGCTTGTATTCTGCTCGAATTTCTTGAACAAAAGAAACTTGAAGTAGACTCAGCAGTGTTGCTTCTTCCTTCTTTAATTCATCGATTGTTTTGAGTTGGAGCAGTGCATCAAATATATAATATTCGCTGTCCTTAACCAGCAAATAAAATTTGACGCGTGTTGCTGTTCCCAAACTTTCTGGGAGCAAGTGAATTCCAGAAAATTCTTGAAGCACAGAGTGTTTGGCTTCATTCTCCAGCAGGTTGATGACACTTTCTGCTTGTTGTTTCCTTTCTTCGGCTTCATCAGCAGATGATCCTTCCTCATCATCCTCGCTGATTCTTTCCATTCGATTTGGAGAAGGTGTAGCTGTTCTGGCAGGAGAAAAATCTTTCTCCTGATGTTGAATATGACTTGTTTCTGGTTCCACCTCAGCTGCTGGAGTCTCTGTTTGTTCTGCTGCTTCCTGTGGTGCTTCTATTTCTTGTTCTGGTATATCCGATTGTTCCTCTGTGGCTGGTGGTGGTGGTGATGATTCTTGAACCTTCTGTAATCTGCGTTTCTTCTGCTTTGGTTGCGAAGTTGATGTTTCTGTCTCAACAGAGCTACCTCGCTTGACTGAAGTCTTGCGAGTAGTCTTCTCCTTCACAACTTTTTCCTTGGTGGATTTGCCCTTCTGCTTCTCAACACCTTTAGAAGGTGGCAACCATGTGGGATTAGAACTTCCCATTTCCAGTGCAGCATCACGGTGTACTTCATCGGTTATCTTATTGAAAAATTGTGATGCTAGGCCCAATGACATTTCCAGTTGGTGTTGGTCCTTGGGAATAGAGTGATTAGTGTTGTATTCCTCAGCATCATCCTAGACTCTCTGCTTGAAGAATTTTTCAATCATCAAGCTGATCTTGGTGGAGTGTCGAAGATTTCTTCTAACTTCCACCGAAGTTCCTCTGCCTCTGCTATCCTTGGTATAAGTGACCAACTTTGCTTCCTTGGCCATCAGTTCAAACAGTATTCTGCTCCAGTTGACTCGTAGATTAAGAACAACTGTTGTGAGAATGCGGAATTTCTCAGGAGTCACCTGATCATATGTGCCGCTGTGGTTGAGAAAGATCCTCTGAACCAATTCCAGTAGTAACTTGAAACCCGGTTGAAGTAGAGATCTCTGGAACATCCTTCCAGTGTAAGAGATAGGGATCACCATCATTATCTCTACAGCTTCTTGCAGTTGTGCAGGAGTGATCTCTTCCAAGGATAGGCCTTCGTCCTTCAACCTGTAGGCCTGGTTGATCATCTCAATCACATTGTATGGTGTTTTGCTTGTTCGGTCCCCGATTGGCATCAAAACATTAGCTTCAAAGCCATGTTTGTCACTCTGCCATGTCAGATAGAAAGAAGCTACTTGTTTTGCCAGAAACATTTTGGGATGCGAAGTGACAATGTTGCAAAAACCTAACATCATAAGAACATTCGACACAAATATATATATATATTCATCAGTTCATATGAACAAGCATGGATATTTGCACAAGATTAGCAGTTCACAGAAAGTGCAATAAATTGCAGATATAGAGGAAGTAGAATAAACTGAAAAACCTTTGCAGCGTGAAATCATGGCAAAGATTTCCTCGAGTTTTCGAAAACCATGGGTGTCAAGAACTGCATATGGTTCAGGTGAGAGAAACCTCTGAACCTCAGCTACGTGTTGAGAAAATAGAGAAGTTTGGGGTGCCATGATCAAAACGCAAAGATGTTTTGAGAAGAGATTTGCAGAAGTTTGGGAAATTCTTAAGTGCTTAGAGATTTTGAGAAGTGCTCAGTGCAATAAAAGTGAAGGTGAACAGATTAGAGAAGGATATTGCATATATAACAAAGATAATTAAGCGATAATAAAACTGTAAGTAATTTGAAGGGTTGGAAAATTTTCTCCCTTTTTAGATTTTCCCGCTTCTATGATTTGTTTTGCCGTCTTTCCTTGCGTGAGATGTACGCTCTGGATCCTAGGGTTTGTAGGCGAGCGTGCGCGTATCTCTTATTTTTGGGCAACTTTCCTGTTCCTTTTTCTTGCAGGGATTTCCTCGATCCCAGTTCCCAAAGTTGTGCTAATCATCACGAAAATAAAAAATTTAGTAAATCTAGGAAAGTGACGTCTTTTATCTTGACGCTTCAATTTCCTTAAAAGTTCCCCCTTGACTTAGCATTTAAGAAATAATTTCCACATGGCTTTTTCGTCAATTTTAGAGAAAATTATGCCACGTATATTTTATTTTATCTGGGCTTTCTGTCATTCTTGTAGTTAGCATTCTGGTGACTCTCTGGTAACTTTCTGGTATTTAGCTATCTGGTAGCTTTCTGGTATTAGCTATCTGGTAGCTTTCTGGTATTAGCTATCTGGTAGCCTTCTGGTATTCTTCATCCAGACTGAGTAGTCCAAGTTTTCCACATAGCATCTTAAATCTTTCTTCTGGTAGTGCTTTAGTTAAGATGTCAGCACGTTGGATGTCTGTATGAATCTTCTCAATCTTGATGTGCTTTCTCTCTACATGATCTCTGATAAAATGATGTCTTACATCGACATGTTTGCATCTTGTGTGGAGTACTGGATTCTGTGTTATAGCTATAGCACTTGAGCTGTCACAGAATATAGGTATCTCCTTTACTTCAATCTCATAATCTCTTAGTTGCTGTTTCAACCATAGAATCTGTGCACAACAGCTTCCAGCAGCCATATATTCTGCTTCTGTGGTTGATGTAGCAACAGATGTCTGTTTCTTTGAAAACCAAGATATCAACTTGTTTCCATGAAATTGACACGTTCCAGAAGTAGACTTTCTGTCCAATTTGCATCCAGCATAGTCTGAATCAGAATAGCCTGTAAGCTCAAGGTTATCATCTTGTGGATACCAGAGACCAATGTGAGCTGTCCCCTTAAGATATCTAAGTATCTTTTTGGCAGCTTCCATATGTGATTCTTTAGGATTGGCTTGATATCTGGCGCAGACTCCCACTGCATAAGGAAGAAATTGCTCGACAGATGACTAACCAGATTGATCACCAGATCAATATCAGATCAGTCCAAGCAGATGGCTCTCTAGTGTAAACACTTAGACAATAATAAGAGTGATCTTATTATTTTCTAAGTATTGTGTGTGCGGAAATATGAGGATTTAATGAGTGCTCTTATTTAGAAAACCTTTAGGATTAATCAGATCGTTAAGCAGATTGATTGAGATGCAGATTATATGATAGAGCAGATGGTTAGAATAATAAACAACTGAAAGTAAATATGCAGAAATGTAAAGAACACAGTTGTTTAACGTGGTTCGGGAAAACCCTACGTCCACGATCTGGTCAAAACTAGACCAGATTATCCACTACTAGGATACTCTACTTCTTTATACTCGTGGAGAACAAGTCACAAGTATCAATCAAAGCTAGAGAGATACTTATGCACGAAATAAGGGTCGTGTCCCTTTACAACATATTACCTCTACGTTACCACTAGAAAACTACTAGCTAGCAGGGTGATCTCCTTTCTCTCGATAAGACAGACTTGAATCGAGATTGGGTTGGTGTTATGTAGAATCACAGGTTGCTTAAAGCTCTTAGTCTGATTTAGAGATTGAATACTTTGAGAGTATGTTGTCAATGTAGCTCGCGCGCTTACATCATATCCAGACCTTAAACTTTAAATATATATCCATCATATTTGTTCTTTCCATGTAGAAAACGTTGACTCAATCTTCAAGGTATGGAAAGCAGATTGCTAACGGCTTCTTTCCTTCTTTGTGTCAATCGAAGATTTTCTTCCTAATCCCTGTTGGATAGGCTTCAAAAAATGACATGGCAAAAAGACATGATGTGTAGGATGATGTCATCTGGTGGTTTGATGACTCTATCGATCTGGTGTTTCACTGTGATCATCGATCTTGTCAGTGATCTGGTCGCTGTCTGTCACAGCAGATCAATTTCTTCTTGGCGTGAAATCTTGGCCTTCATCCTATACTATTTATAGAAATGACTTCTATAGGAATAATTCCTTTACATGCTAAGTCATCTCCTAATCTGTTCTCTATCAGAATTCACTTTATATGTAGTGATCTGTTAACACGTAGAACAATTTAACTCTAAAAAGACTAAGTGTGTTTCGAGAGATCATCATCAAAATTAGAATACATTAGGGTTCCCAAAAACCTCGATCTGATCGAGAACGTTTTCCAAACCCATGTAACATTCATCCTAGTCTTCATCTGATTCTTCTGCATAGAAAACTTCATCATTATCTGATGAACTATCAGACAAATGACTTGAACTTCTTAAGTCTTTTTCAGCTAACATGGCCTTGCGTTGAGCTTTGAGTTTCCTATCTCCTTTAGCTCTTAGCTCTTCTCTTTGACTTTTTGACAAATCAGGACAATCTTTCTTGAAATGACTTGTTCTGCCACAGCCATAGCAAGTATAATCAGTAGAGTTTAAATTTTTACCATTACTTTTTGTGTCAGCTTTGTCATCAGATCGTTTTGGTTCTTTATTCTTCTGATATCTACTCTTGTTATCTTTATAGAACCTTCGATACTTTCTCTATCTGATTTCCATCTTGTCTATCCTCTTAACAATCATGGAAAATTCTTTAAGTAGCTTGTCGTAACCTCCTTCTTTTGGTGCTGCAGTTAGTACTGGTTAATCTACTTTGCACTTTGCTTTGAAGGCCGTCTCTTTCTCTTTATTTGAGCTGCTTTCATTCTTCTTGCTTGAAGAGTAATCTGAACCATGAATCCTTCTGATGTCACATTCGTGAACAGCCAGATGATCAAATAGTGCTTCAACAGACAGATCATTGAAATCAGCACGTAGTGGTTGCATTGCAGAGTAGATCTCCCAGCTTGGTGGCAATGCTCTGAGGATTTTGAGATTCTTTTTTCTCTGTGTATACTTGTTTTTGTTGAATGCAGAAATTTAAAGTAACACTTCAATAAACCTGTTCTTCATCTACTCGATGGTTTCTCCATGCTTCATCTTGAATTCATCGAACTTGTTGCAAGCCAGGGACAACTTATTCTCAATCATTGCTTCAGAACCTAAGCTTAGTTCTCTCAATGCTTCCCACATCTCCTTGGTTGTATCAAGATCTTGGATCTTAGCCAGATGAACACCTTTTATCGTGCAGGAGATGATTCCTTTGGCAAAATCATCAAGATTTGCTTCACGCCATTCTTCAGATTTATACATCCTGGGATCTTTGAGCACATATTCTTTTATTGGGCCAGTTTCTGTAATTCGAGTCTTCTCTTCTTGAATCACCAATGGTCCTTCCTCTATCACTTTCTACATCAGACAATGATGAGCTTTGAGACACATCTTAATTCTGAAAGTCCATTCTTTGTACCCTTGGATGGAGAATTCTTCACAAGCCCTAACAATAGAAGATTCCATAATGACAAATAGGATGCTAGTGAATGAAAAGATTTTCCTAGATCTATTCAAGTTGACCATGCCGGTTTCAACCTTATGAAATAGAAATAATGGTCCTATGAACCACTGCTCTGATACCACTTGTTAGTCCTGAAAGAGCAAGGTTTGGTATATGGGGGGGGGGGGGGGCCGAATACACCAAATGCAAACTTTTCAGTTTATTAAGCTTTCTAAAAAAAGATTGCTTAGTTGTGACAAACCAGATCGATCTTGCTCTATCCAGACAAAGACTCTCTGGTGAATAACACTAGGTGGAGATCAAGAGTAATCTTGTTCTTTAGCAGAGCGTTGTGTGCGGAAAATGGTGGACTTAGCCAGTGCTCTTGTTTAGAAAACCTTTTGGAAAACTTAACCAAGTATTTAACAGATTGATTAAGAATGCAAATTGAATGAATATGCGAGTTAGTGAATAAAACAACTGACATTTAAGATGCAGAAAGTAAATAACACAGCTGTTTACGTGGTTCGGGAAACCCCCTACGTCCACGGTCCAATCCAAACTGAATTAGATATCCACTACTAGGATACTCTTATTATTTATACTCGCTGAGAACGAGCCACAAGTTTCAAGTACAATCCTTTTTGAAACTTATGCACGAATAAGGGTCGTGTCCCTTTACAACTTATAGAAAACTAGTGTAACTGGATCTCTTCACGTTAATCCACTAGAAAACTACTAGCTAGCGAAGATCTCCTTCCTTCTTCTCGATAAGACAAACTTGAATCGAGTTGATGTGATTTCGATCACGAACGGCTTAGAACACGATTTGGTGAGTAGAAATCTTCTCGAGTGAATGCTTTTGACGAGTGAGATGATTTCTGAGCAGAGTAACAGCTTGTTGATCGTAGATGATAGTCTTATACTCGTCCAGTCTTTGTTCCAAGCTTTTATAGGTGTAGAATTTGAAATTCTAACCGTTTGGCTTGATTGGTTTGGAGTAAATGTGATTTACCAATCAAGGATAGCGAATCCCTAAATTATCTCCTCTTACCTTTGTAAAGTTTGACTTAATCTTTAATAAATATGGAAAGCAGATCGTTGACAGGTAATACTTTTGTTCTTCGCGTATGGATTGATTCTCCGTCCATTTTTGATAGCTTGAACGATGTGGCAATGAGTTTGGGATTCTTCATCAGTTAATCTGGTCAAAACCCGTGATTGCCAATTAACTGATAAATGATCTGATATCATCTGGTTCAATTCCAAACATCGATCTAGTCACACCAGATTGATATCGATCTAGTCACACCAGAAAAAATATGCTCTAGAGCATGGTAGAATCTTCTGTGAGTGTTCTGGAAGAATTGACCGAGTGACCATCTGATAGATCATCTGCTTGCTTCCATCTGCTGTTGATCTGGTCCACGAACAATAGAAAAACAGAATGACTATTATAGGATGAGATCCTTTACATACCAAGTCATTTTCTAATCTGGACTAAGATCATGTTCTCTATCAGATTCACTTTATATTACACTAATCTGGTACATTTAGAACAGATTGAGGTCTAGCAAGACAGAATGTAATCTAAGTGTCTTTCGAAAGAATATTATCAAAACTAAAATATTGTGGGGTTCCCAACACCCTCATACGGGTTCTATCATTTTCGCCGACCTGCTCCATCTTATTTATAGGTGTAATTAGAGTTAGGTTGGATTCGAATGAGAATGGGCCTAGACCTTCAAATATAAGACAAAGTCCAACTATATCTCTAATATTTCCTTCTTATCCAATTACTTTTGACCAAGTCAAAATCATAACTAAATTAATTAATTCCTAAGCCAATTTGACAATAGTCAAGAACTTCTCGCTATACCAATCATCACTACCTAAAATATTACTGTATAGGGTTATTAAAAACCTACAAGTGCAAATGAATCATAGCAATGCATAATTAGCGTGTATACTAATGTCATCGTCCATAGATTAAGAAGTAAATAATTTTTGAGACCTCATTCTAAGCAACAGCACGAACAACTTATCTATCTGTGAAACCACATAATATATATATATATGTATGTATATGCAAGCATGTCTAACAGCATATACATACCGATATTATTTAGCCGGCTAAGGTCAGCTCTTGCATCAAATGACACCGCAACCTTTACCGACTATACTATCCAAGTCTGTCTAAGCTGTGAATTTTATTCTACAAAGGAACCAACTATGTTACCTTCTGTGATCATGGGTCTACCGCAAAGTCTACAATTGTGTAAAATGGACTTGTTTACAATTACAAAGATAGAAAATAAATCACAAACCAATGATAGAAATATTTATTCTCATTAAATAGAATCAAAAAAAGTCTGTTACAACGTCTAAGCATTAATAATTCTTTGATGTATACAAACTCTAACATTGTTATCATATCTACATGCGAAACATTTAAAGAAGCGTGGGATAGTCTTCAAAACACATATCAAAGGAATAGCATAATCAGAGGCCAAAAAATTCAACAACTTACAATACAGAACTGCAAAAAATGGAAGATAGTGAGACTACTTGAGTTTCGCTCCAGCTTATTGAGTTTAGTTAATGAATGATTTCTTCTTGGAGAAAAAATTCCAGAGACGAAACTGGTCACAAAAATTCTAAGATCTCTCCCATAAATATTCGACTATAAAGTCTCCACCATTGAAGAAGCCATGGATCTAGACTCTATAACAACTAATGAACTTATCGACACATTGAGGACTTTCAAGATGGGGAGATGTGATAACACCAATGAGAAAAAGAAGAGTCTTGCTCTTAGATCCTCAAAAATTGAGCAACTAGATGAGGACATACGAGAAATAATAGAGGCAATAGCATTGCTCACCAAAATATTCAATAAGAAGTTTGGAAAGAAATTCTCTAGTGATGGAGGAGAAAATGGACCAAAGTGCTATGAATGTGAAGGTTATGGACACATCCAAAATGAATGTGCTAACCTATTTAAAAATCAAAGATATAGCAAAACGGCACATTTGATCTCCCACAACGCTGATGATACAAGAGAAATTAAAGAAGATGTTTATGTATCAAAGAATCACACTACACTTTTGGCTCACACAGAGGACCAAACTCTGAACCAGGACAGTCTCATATTCATCGATGAATATTGGAGGACTATTGAAAAGTGTGAAAAGGTTGTTTAAATCAAAAAATCATATTATTCGAACTAAAGAAGGCTACTCAGGAAACAAATCTTCTAAAAGACAAAGTCCAACAAATATAAGAGGAGCTGAGTAACAAGAGCGCTCAGATTGAGGCCAATGATTAGAAACTTACTCATATGGAGAAGTTAGTCAAAAATGATAAACAGAGGATCGACTCAACTTGACCATATTATGAACTAAGGCAAGATGCACTACAAAAAAAAATTTATTTAGTAACGGAATTTTTCCGTAACTAAAATAAGAAATTTCATTACTAAAAATGTTAGTAACGGATTTGTAACGGATTTATCCTTAGTAATATCGATGGTTGCTAAAAAAAATTAACAACGAAATATATTCCGTTACTATATAACAAAAGAATTGTAACGAAATTTTCGTTTCCAAAATGGTTTTTTCAATTTTAGCAATGAAATTGTAACGGAAAATTCTGTTACTAAATTTTAATATCGGATTATTCTGTCACTAATTTCGTTACTAAAAATTGAACAACAATTTCATATCAATTTCGTTGTCAATCCGTTAAAATTTAGAAACGGAAAATTTTTCCGTCACTATTTCGTTACTATAAAATCCTTTTTTTGTAGTGATGGTTGGATAGAAATCAGGAATAGGATATGGAGAAACCAAATGGATACACAAAGAAAAATCAAAATATGCAGACCTAATTCTGGATGTCACGCCCCGTCCCTCCGCCCTTCCCGGCAGAGTTCGGGCGCGCAACTAATAGCTTGAATGAATGAATGATAAGGTGGAACACTGATTATACTGAAAGACTTGACTGAATTGAAAGATCATTTGGTAACTGAGTGTAGTTCAACTGAAGATTTAATTTAAACAATTGGCAACTTCGCCAAACAAAACTGATTGAAACTCACGCAGCGGAATAAGATCGACTGAAGTCTACGTGTATGAAGACACGTACACACCCAAGACTTTAATTAAAGACCGACAAGCCCGCCATAGCATCTCCCATCATCACGTCTCAACCTGCACATTTATAAATACATGCAGGGCTGAGTACAAAAGTACTCAGTAGACACATGCCAAAACCACATACATACAATATAATTGTCAATGCCGTAAAAGTGAGACATAGGGATTTTGTCTTTAAAAGCACCTACGTTCACTAAATTCATTTGTGAAAGCTCCTATTGTTCGACAGATCTGTCTAATTTTCTTTAGTATACTGGCCATATCTGTAATTTGATTGTACTGATTATGGTACAGAGAAGGTGGCCACCTTCTACGGACACCGAACCGGCCAACCCGCTAAGATGACTCACGGTCCACTGAACCGGCCAACCCGATAGATGACTCCCGGTTTACTGTAACCGGCCAACCCGATAGATGACTCACGGTTATATGTGCACAGTTATTTCGATTTACAATTCTTCGGATCCTTCAACCAAGTATCCTTAATCAGATAGGCATTTATACAAAATATAAATCATTTCGGCAAGACAACACTTTGAAACATAATTTTCTCAATTTGAAATCATTTTGAAAGCAACATAAATAGTATACAGGCACACATAATTTTATTTGTAATAGAAAGCCTACACTATATGCATAGGGTAGAAAAGCCTACTTGGATAACTTCGATTTGCACTTGATGTGATCTCGAAATGCGAGGTAGAACTCTCGTAAGAACCTTTAGAAAAGCTTGTATAAATTAAAATGCCCTTAGTGCATTTGAAATATTAATTGTAAGAATATATTATTCTTAGTTCTTGTTTCGACTTGTTAATCGAGATATTGTTTCTTCAGATCAATATTATTTGTAAGTGTTGAATCATCGATTCAATTACTTCGGTAATTGCAATTAAGTGCAATAAGTGTATTAACACTTAATGTAATAATTAACTCTCAATAATTATTTATTCGAATAACATTAAGGTTTCTAGTTATTTAATTCTTTAAACAACCTTAAAATATTAATCTCTTAAATAATATCCTTAATTAATAAGAGATATCCATTCTCTTAATTTAGATCCTAATTAATAAATAAATTGGATCTTCTTGACTTAATACTTAAGCTTTAATTATCTAAATTAATAGCTCTAAATATTAATACTTAAGATATATTACTAACCCTTCTTCCATTATTAGTATCACTAATTGATGTAGCTCAACCTTAATTTCTTTAAGTCTTATCTTATTACAATCTTTAAACTAGCCCATTTAATTAATTAAGTGAACTCACTAATTAATCTAATTAGTTTAAGTATTAATTATCTTTAGTTTAATAAACTGGGTCCATTAGACTAATTAGTATGGCCCAGTCCTAATTAAACTTTCGGCCCAATTGTTAATTAATCGAAGCCCATCACCTATTTTCTTATACCCATTTCTTTTAACTCTTTAACCCAACTCCAATAAGCCCATTATTTACTATCCTAATTATCCACCATTAACCCTAAATCTAACCTAATTAAATCCCTAACCTAATCTTCTCTACTTCAGCCGACACAACACCTCATTTCTTCCTTCTCTTCTTCAGTTCCTCTCTTCTCTCTCCCCGGTTCCTTTCTTCTCCGTCTCCAGTCACTCTCCTTCTCTCTTCCCTTCTGCTTTCTCTCTTCCATCTCTTCCCCACTCCTCACTCTATGTTTCTCCTCCCTCTCTCGACTACAATGGCGGAGCTCGACTTCTCTACACCCTCTGGTTCCTCTTCTCTTTCACGCTCTCTTCCTCTACCCTTCCTTTCTCCCTCTCGATCCCTCTCTTCCTGTCTTTACTCTACTCCCTCTCTGTGTCTCAGTTCTGTTTCTGCCTTCCTCTTTCCCTCTCTGCCTCACTCTCCGATTCTGGCTCCCTCTCTCTCTCCACTGGCGCCAAAGCAGCAGCTCGGGGTGGTTTCCCTTCGCCTTGCTTGTCTGCTTCTCATTCTTGACGCTCAGTCCTTGGCTGTACAGCTCGAGGCCTCACCGAAGTTGGTCGTTGAAACCCCTAAGGTAAAGGTCCTATCTTCCTCTAACTTCCAATTTACAGTTTCTTATTCTTCTCGATTCTGTCTTTCCCTTACTGCCTCTAATTCTCTTTTTCTTACTTCCTGCCCCTACCCTCTCGACTGCTTTCTCGATTGCTCTCTTTCTCAGCTGTATTTCCACTTCTAATTTCTTTCTAAGGAGGTAAGATAACTTTTAAATTTTCTGTTTTAAATTTTAAACCCCTATTTGATTCTGCATGTTTAGAGAATTAATTAAGATTAAATTTTCTGGTAAACTTTGTTCCTTTACTGATTTTGAAAGGGTTTGGGGGTGTTGGAAATTTGGTTGGAGTGAGTGCCCTGCATTTTCTTCCTCACCGAGACAAAGGAAATCTTCAGATTAAGTTAAGTGCCCTGTTTAATCACAGTTAAATTATCTAGTTTGGGTTGTGCAGTGGTAACAGCCTATTGATTCTTTAGGACCCTGTTATCATCTGTAATTTATGCAATTGTGGTGTGGTTTAATTATTACTTTGAATTGGGTTCTTTACATTCTGTATGTTATCTCTTCGAGTCTGAAATTTCTAAGTCCAATTAATTTGTTGGACATAACAGGTTCTGAGATCAATAGTATGCTTACTGATTGATAAATTCCGAAATATATAAAACAATAGATTTATGTTCTAAATTCATTTCACAGTTGATGCTCATATTCTAGACATGCTTACTTCCTGATTTACTGTCTGCACTAAATCTATAATTTAAAATTTGCTCTCTATTTTAAATAAATGCTTCACTGGACAGAAACATGAATTTCCTATTCTGTTTCTATGTTCTGGAAATGAAATGCTTAGGGTTTGTATACTGATTTAAATCACTAAAACCGTATACTCAAGTTCAGTTTATGGTGTTTCATGCTATACATATATTTACTAGAACCTGAAACATGCTTATCTCTTATGTTTTGAGGTTATGATTTTAACTGGGAGGAAAAATACAGATTGATGCTGTTGTGATATTTCTTTAGATTTCAGAATATCTATATTATTACAGTGTTCTATGTTCATGTATTATGTTGGAGGGCAGAATATCTTTTTTTGTAGTTTATAATTATAAATTAGATTATAAAAGATATAAACTGAAGGTAGAGCTAGGGCTGAGTTTTATTACCTTAATCTTGAAATACTTCTTCTTCTGGTGTGTCAAATAAGATAAATTGCACTGTGTTTGTGGTTAGGTGAGTTTCTGGGGTGATGAAACATTTACAGCCAGCCTTACCCCCTATTTATAGTTGGTTGTGGTGTGTTATTAATAGCTTAAGAGTTAAGTGTTAGGAGTCTAGTTTAGTAGACTTGTTGCTATTGTTTTGTAGGGTATGGGATAAGATATGGATGAAGGATTTCTCTCCTCTCACTCAATCGAAGGATGCAGCCTCTGCTGTCACTGCCACTGCCACTTGCATTGCTATTTCCTTCTTTGCAGTCATACTGCCTTATCACTTTCCTTTACTTTCTGTCTTATCACTTATCACTTTCTTTTACTTTGATGTAACATAAAGTTATGGCTTATACTTATCATATTATATGTGATCCTTTCCCAAAATTTTGTGAATCAAATCTGCATATGGCAGATTTGTCCCCCTTTTTCTCATGCTGCACAATTATGTTTGCGTATGTATATGTACATAGGGCTGCATGCCTATTAGTTTACTAGTTTGTTTACTTATTTCTTATTGGTTGACTTGGCAATTTATGCAGGATCTCTGGTTGTGAGGGAGTGTAGAAGTGCAGCTTTTTGCCACCTTCTCTAATTTGTAGCCGTCCAAATCTTTACTATAGATTTTGTTTTCTTTTGATATTATCCTTTTGACTTTTATTATGGTTGATGTGTAACCTTTTCACCTCTAAGTCTTCTATGAATCTTCCCTAAATCCTACTGCAGCTTTATGCTCTTTAGTTTGTTCTTTGTACTCTATTTTATATCATTGTAAATTATCTTGTATTAGTTATTTATTAATCTCCTTTGTAAAACAATCCCAAGTTATAAAAGTATTGAAGGGACATCATCCCCTTTCCTCTTTTCTTCTTTGCCGTGTATATATATGCTTTATAAGCTTTTATTTCATTTACATCTTGCCATTTAATATCTTATTATATATATATATATATATGTATGGTTTCATTTAATTATTCACTTATTAAAATCATTAAGCATACATATACATTATCTCATCTCCTAAATATTAACCCTTCTTAATATATATATATATAAATCAAGAAATTTTTAATTGCTTATCATCTTAAACCAAAATTCTTATTCACTTATAGAAACTTTCATTATTATACTACAACTACTAATATATAATATAGTTATCGTGTTCGAATATCATTTATTTCGGAATTTAAAAAGACGGGGTATTACACTGGATGATGATCCAGAGACGGACTCTCATATATATGATTCTTAAATCAAAAACAAAAATGAAATATATGGTGGTAGCGCTCATCATCATCAATCTGGAAAAATTCAAAAGTTCATTCTTATATGTTACTATTGTGGTAGACCCATATTCGACGCTACTGTAGATTTTATTTTGAAAACAAAAGACAACAACGACTTAGTAATCAAAAAGGAAGAAAAAATTATCAATCATACAAATGGTATGTGGTTCATACATGCTACAAGTCGAATGTTGGGAATGTGTTAGACTAGAGAATAGCTCGGTCCTTGGATCACGGGCAATGCCTGAAAAACAAGATCAGAGGAAGGGTCGAGGATCCTCTGAGAAGAAACTCCAACGCTCAAGTAAGTTCGTGTGGATTTGAGAATAGTGCATAAAAGAACAATTGTTCACTCTCTTGTGTGCGAAGCAAATGAAGGGGTATATATAACTAGGTATATGAAGGGTACATTCGTAATATACCTCGGACGTACTTGGTGTGAATGGTGTGTAAATGATCCTCGACCAATCATGGCTTACCATGTAGCAATGCTCCTCACTTTAGTTGTTGGAAACTATCGCCGCATAATTCTACAATTCTGACATATGTCAGATATGAAGTTGACATATGTCGGGTAGTACAATAAACATGACTATCATACTTAGCAGACCTCCAGAGTCAGACCCTTCAAGGTAGATTCCAGAGGTTACCTAGAGTAGATTCCTCAGATCATGACCTCTAGACACTAGCCAGACCACAAGGATCCTCAGATCCTTCTCCGCCTCTGTGTACTCCATAACTTACTTCACCTTTCGAGAGTATTTTTTTTCCGTAGCGAGTTTCTTTTCTCTTTAAAAAAGTGGTGCTGATATTATTCCCTATCAGCTTCTCCCCCCTTAGTCTCAGAAGTGACCTCTGTCATCTTATGAGTCTAACTTTATTACAAAGTTCTGGCAAAATCCTGCCTCTTTTAAAGGCTTTTTCATAATTTTGAAGTTTGAAGCCTTGGGTACTGCACTCTATCCTAATTATTATCTGACATGGCGTGTAAGAATTTATAATTACTCTTTTGACTGTAGGGTACTTTATCTGTCATTTCACCGTCCATTCCTTGGGGACTCCATCCATCGTTCGATCCTGACCATTGGATTAATAAATCCTCATTCGTCCTGACGCTACACATGTTGATTTAATTCCACCTTTCGTAGAATAAATATGCCTATAAATTGATGCCTTAACTCATTTCTTCGAAAAATTACTGGCATCCTCCCGTTGTATCTTCCCTACCTTCTTTATTTCCGACTCCTTCAATCCTCAAAGGTATATCTCTTCCTGTTCATATCTGAGTTTTGTTACGTAAATCGCTGGCCTTGGTTATCTCTGTAATATCCAACTGACTATTAACATATTTCATGCTCTCTACCCTTTTTCATACATGTAATCTGTAGAATTTTGTTTTCCCTTCTTTATAACATAAGAACGTTTGCTTTCAAATGCCTTTTCACCTCTTTTCTTTGTGCGAACAAAAATGTTGGATCTAGTCCAATTTTATATCTCATGCTGTATTTCTTCAAAAAATTACTAATCCTACTGTTTATTCCTCTGCAAGATTCCTTTTTTCCTTGTTTTACAATAAGCATTTGCTATTTCATTTTTCTTTTGTGACGTAGACATGACTTTACCTGAGAAGCTGAAGAAAACTACGAGAGAGAGGGCTACTAAAATTATGGCCGAAAGAGCCCTCACTAATGCTGAGCAAGAACGCAGAGAAAAAGAGTTGAACTCTTTGCATCAAGAAGTCAAAAATCATCATGGTCTAGTAGATGACCTTGAAGATGTGGTACACATGCAGGAGAAATTTTATGAGGAAAGTATGCAGACCTTGGCGGACAAACGTGCCAAACATGGGAAAAATTTTCTGAATGCGGCCTCTGAGTCTTATAAGAGTGACTTTGAGTCGGGTAAATCCTCCTCTGACAACAATGCCTACATTAGTGGGGAAAATACTGGGGCAGAGCTCTACCGCGACACCATTCTCCTCTCCCCCCTGGCCACAGACTGCTTCATCGCATTGTCTCTGATTTGCCATAGGCCTATCTATATTCTCATCAATGCAGAGCTCGTCTTGCCGAGTCCTTGGCTTATTGGGCCATTGATATTATCATGGCTAGATGTGAGCAGTTGGGCATGTCTGACCTCTAGAATGAGGTGAATGTCGACAAGGTTCTGTTGAACCTTTTGAAAGATCCCCCTACTCTCCCCAAGTATCCTAAACACGGGGAAGCTTAATCTTTGGTAAATGGATGTACTGAAATGGACGGCCCATGAGTTTCTCCAGGTGGATCTTGTTGCCTCTGAAACTAACCCACTTTGGGGTTCTGTCCCTTATCCTGTGCTTCCATGGAGTTCAAATCGGGTTAATAATTTATCCTGACTTCTGCACTTGGTATAATAATTATCCTAACGGTTCCTTATTATGCATTATTATTTTGTGTTTTAATATTTTCTTATGCGTTTTTCTTGCATACGGGTTGGAGGTAAAGGTAGTGTGATAATTTAGTACTTCTAGGTTTAGTTCAGTTAACCCTCTTACTTACATTTATTTTTCCATATCAGGAGGTACGTGGATCAAATCCACCAGAGGACCATTCGTCAACCTCCAAGGAGACATGCATGAGTACGCCAGAGCATGTAGGGGAGATTCAAAAAAGCGCCCCTAGATCCGAGGAGAGTAGGTGTTCAAGCCCCTTACCTGATCTCTTAAATGTTATTATGTCGTATGCGAGTTGTCTCCATATTGTAATCAAAAGTGTTTGAGGGATAAAAAACAATTTACCATTTTGTCAAAAACATTCTTCATTTTTGTATTTGCACGTGCCTAATCAGTCGTTTTGAACTGATTATGCATTTTTCTTTCTGTCAATACGCTATCCGATGATATTCCTCAACCGAGGTTTTTGGTTATGCGTTATCCTTCTCGCATACGACTGTTATTTCTTATGTTATTCTATATGTTTGCAATTATTTTTTTGCTCATACTTTCATTCTTTAGAGCGTATATTTCCAACTATCGGGTACAAAACACTGTCCAACACGAACTTTGTAAAAGATATTCATATCTGCAACTTTTATATTTGCATATCCAAAGTCTTTATCCTTTTTTAAGCGTTAGACAAAGGAAACTCTTTCCATAAACCATAAAAGCGCAGAGCTTTAACAAGAAATTTACGTTCGACACTTTCCAAAAAAGGAAAATAGTGTTCTGGAGTTTTAATTAACCTAAATGAGTTTGCTCTGCATTTGCGCTAAATTTCTTTCGTTGTTTTTCATTTCTCTGCTTTATCCTCATTTGGCGGGTCCAGTTTTTCTCCCCCTGGGCCTCTGTCATTAGGTTCTAACTAGATTTTGCCTCTTTTGCTGCTACATGCTTTTCTTTTTGCTTTTTCCTTCCGTTATCCATTTGAAAGGAAACTACTTGCATCGAGATTATTTTCCTTCTTGTCTTCCCCGCCTTTACGGCATGTAAATAGCATCTGCGAGATGTGTTTTGATCCCCTATGACTTGTTCCACCATGTTCCTTATGGGGAATTTCATTTTCATGTAATACGTGGACACCACTACCTGAAAAGTGTTCAAAGCAGGTCTGCCAAAAATCACATTGTATGCCGATGTCATATCCACAACTAAAAATGTTATGGGTCTAGCCATTTTGGCATCTTCCTCCCCCAAAGAAGTTGTAAGTCTGGCAGAGCCTAAGGGCACCACTACTTCACCTGCGAATCCATGAAGAACTGTAACCAATGGGTTTAGCTCTGCATCTTTTTGCAGTTGATTGAAGCAAGTGATGAACATGACATTCACCGCGCTTTCTGTATCGATAAAATTTCTTAATATGACATTCACCAGAGCATCCCCACCGGAACTGAGTGAAGATCTTCCATCCTCTGATCGAAAAGATATCGTAGGATATGTTGGTCCCGAAAGAGCAAGGTTTCGTATATGGAAGGGAATAAACCAAATACAAACTTTTAAGTTTACTTGACTAGTTAAGTAGAGATATTAAACTTTCTCACTGGAGATTGCTTGGATTGACATATCAGGTTCACTCAACCAGGTTCACTCGATATGTCCAAGGAAACTCTCTTTTGTGAGTTACGCAGATAGACAACAAGAGTGATCTTGTTGTGTTAAACTGTGTAGTATGCGGAAGATGGTGGATTTAGTTGGTAGCTCTTATATGAAAACCATTACAAATACTTAGTCGAATATATTAAGAGTTGATTAAATCCATGAAAGTTTGCGTGCAAGTAAAGGGTTAGTGAATAAACAACTAAAAGATAAAATGCATAAAGTAAATAACACAGTTGTTTTTACGTGGTTCGGGAAACCCCCTATGTCCACGATCCAATCAAACTAGATTGTATATCCACTACTAGGAAAATTTCTATTCTTTAAACTCCCTGAGAACGAGCCAAAAATTCTAGTCAAAACTCGATAGAAACTTGTGCACGAGTTAGGATCGTGTCCCTTACAACTTCCAAATAAATCTGCTACAATACCTTCACGTTAATCCACTTAGAAAACTACTAAGCTAGCGAAGATATCAATTTTACTTCTTGATAAGACAGACTTAAATCGAGGGTGGGTGTTGAATAAGTTCACGACTTTGAACAATTCAAGAATGGAAATCTTCGTCGTCGAATACTTCGATGTTGCGTAGATTTTTGGGCAATGTTTCAGCACTTAGAACTTTGATGATAATTCTCGTGTATAATCGCACGTATGTTCATCTCTCTCTTTCAGATTTTGTTCACAGTTTTTATAGGCTCAGAATTAAAAATTCTGATCGTTGGGTTGATTGGCGGGCATTAAATGCTTGATTGTCAATCACAGATTTGAATCCTTGATTGATCATCTTGCCTTGTAGAGAACGATTCTTAAGATCTCTGATTGATTCTCCTTTCTTCCTCGAACTTTGATTTGATTATCTTTCCTTTTTCGAAGATCCTGGTGACGTGGCATGAGAATGGGATTCTCTCTAAGTACATCGGGTGACGCATTGTATACCCAGATGACTTTTGAGAATATTAGATGATTATGCAAATTTCAGGTGACTTATTGTATACCCAAAAATCACATAATCTCAATGTTAGCGATTTGTAAGAGATAGGTTTACTCTCTACACTGGTCAGGTCAGTTTCATTTCCAATGAGGTGATCTGGTCCAAATTTGTTCCCTAAGTTGATAAGAACATCTGGATGTAGAACAGGTTTGGTCCAGGTTGAGTGACCTTATCAGGTTGTCTACTTGCATCAGGTTCACAGGTATACTTCCAAGTATCAGACCACTGACTAGATCAGATGACTTCCTGTAGGACTGAACACTTAACGTATTTAGGTCTTTACATATTAACATCAGTTAATCTGTTCTAAGAGGTGGTTGGTTATCTATAGATAAGACTTCATAACTTGGTATATTCTATACAACATACCAATGTTAGAAAGAGGTAAGTCAGGTTTTCTCCTTATCAGGTTCACTTTTAAATTTAGTGATTTCCGTATTACAATCTAAGCAGGCTTAGTCTAGCAAGAAAGACGTAAAAATAAATTTAAATGTTTATTTTGAAAGAACATCATCAAAACAAAATATTGTGAGGGTTCCCAACAATTTCTCCCTTTTTGATGTTGTTGAAACCACACTTTACAAGATAACCCTAGGTAAAGCAATAAGAGTGATCAGGTTTAGAATACCAAAAGGGTTAATCTCGTTATAATTTATAACGAAAATAAAGCATTAAAATTGAGTTCTGGACAAAGAGGTATTGTCATCATATAACCCGTTCAAATAATATAGATCAGATAAGTACATACAGGTTACATGATGCATTAGTCTAGAACATATAAAAAAAATAACAAAATGCACAAAAGAATTAGCAGGCAAGTTTACTAGATAACGCAAACAGGTTCATTTACCAGCTGCATTCTTTTGCGGTCTTCTCTCCTTCATCTGCTTCTTCCTTTCATCTGAAATCAGTCCAAAACTTTCATAGATCCCATCACGCACCCTTGTGTAGTCTGAATCATGGTTGTCGATCTTGTATCCTCGTGAATGGGCAATGGTGTGATGAATTTTAAAATCTCGGTCTTGTTAAGCATCGTGCTCCGTTTTATCAGTGGACACTTCATTGGCTGCTTTGAAGGGGCCTTAATCTTGACTTGAGCTACCTGTGCTGCCAGCTTCACTCGTTGGATCAAGTCTTGATTCCTGTAGTCGTCAAGATAGAGCTTAAAGTCTTGGTCTGCTGACTGTTGGGAATAAGCAGGTTCTCTCAAAAAGTATTAATTGGTTCAGAATGAACTCAGTTTTGATTAGTTACCATTCAGCCTGATCCCTGTCTGCAACCTAGGGATATGATGGGGTCATCTTCTGCAAAACAAATACGCTAGAAAGTGTTCTGGTTTTCTACCTCTTCACTGACTTAGCTGATCTGGGTGGTGAAGGTGGTAGTTCTAAAGCTTTTTGCCTTTCAGCTCACTCTTCTTCCTTCTGAAGCTGTCTTCTTCTATCTATGTAAAATCTTGCACGAAATATCGGACCACAAGCTTTAGTTTAACTCGCACCTAGGAGAAAAAGTTCACTGATCTGCGCTCCTTTATCCATCTGCACAACCTGGGCTTTTTTCCTTTATCTGATCTTGAGTCGGATATTGTATTTCAATGAATGTATCTTGCAGGTTCTTCTTCAAGATTTCTTTGAACCTTTGTTTTCAAAATCATTCAACTGTTTGTGGAGATCGCGAGAAATGGTCTTTGTGACCTCAGCTGATAGCGAGGCTGATCTCTGCTTAATAGCTTCCTCAATATGTGTCTTCTGTTGTTCTGCAATAGCAGAAAGGGACTTGGTGACCACATCAAGCTTATTTTCATAATTTTCCTATCTCAACGGCGTCCTTGATCAGTTGCGTCTCTATCATCTAGATCAGTTGTTCTGTTGTTCTGCAATATGGTCTTTGTTCTGTTGTTCTGCAATATGTGTCTTCTAGCTAGATCAGTTGCGTCTCTATCATCTTTAATTGTCTTTTCGATACCCTCAACGGCGTCCTTGATCTTCTTCTTCAAAACTCTATCCATGTCATCAACATATTACTTTTGATGGTTGTTGAAGTGTGTGAGCACCTTGGTTACCCTGGTATGGATCTCATTGCTCATAAAGGTCAAGTGGTCTTGTACCTTTAGATCTATTAGGTCATCAACTTGTTCGTTGGTATATGGCGTGATTTCATCTCGTAATAAATCTTCCAGGTCATAAAAACCAACGTGAACCTTTTATTTTCTCAGCTGCTCTTGGTGTACAGATCGTTGGTTTGCTCTCCTCCAACGACCTATCCAACAGGTTCTTCCTCGACCTCCTCAGCAGTAGGTTCATTCACTTTTCCTCTTGCATTATCCTTCTCCTTCTCCTTCTCCTCCTCCTTACCACGCCTTATCTCCTTCTCTGGTTGTGATGCAGATGACTGTTTTGGTTGTGCTTTCTGTGAATTAGACGGTTGGGGATCTAGTTGTGAACCTTGTGTCTGTTGATCTTTTGGTGGTGCAGTGTCTGATATTCTGGGTTGTTCTGGTGCTGCCTCTTCTTGGGTCTCCATAAGAATTGTCTCATCAATGTGATCTGGTTGAGCAGATGACTCTCCTAGATTCTCCACTCCTTCATCATCTGACTCAGGTACAGAATTGTAGAAATACATCATCTCCTTGTAGAATGACTTCAGGTTGACGTTCAACTTCCTTACTTCTTGCTTTGCAATCCCCAATACCATTTCATGATATGTCTCCCTGATCTCTAATATCGAGGACACATCAAAAATGTTTTGAAGAGTTGCCTCTTCAATCTTCAAGTCCTCCATCGATTTGAGGGTAAGAAAAGCATCAAGTATGTAAAACTCGCAGTCCTTGATCATCAGGTAAGTCTTTATGCGTCGAGCTACTGCATAACTCTCAAGAGTTAGCTCGATTCCAGGAAAATCTTGAAGCACCGAATGATCTGCTTCATTCTCTATTAAATGAATAATCTCCTCTGTCTGTCTCCTTTTGGCAGTGATCTCATCAATCTCCTCCTCTTCCTCCTCGTCGATCATCTCCAAGTGATCTGGTGAAAGCGAAGGTGAAGTTGTTCTGGCTGGAGAGAAATCATTCTCCTGCCTCGGCTCATATGATGATTTAGGTTGAACATCATCTATAATCTCCGTTTCAGATGAGCTTGCCCTCTTGGTAGGTTTACTCTTTTTCTTCTTCTCTTTCTTGTTCTTCTTGGGTGCCCCCTTGGTTGGTGCAACCCAAGTTGGGTTCGATCTTCCCATCTCTAACAAGTGCTACAAGTGAACCTTGTCTTTAACTTTGTTGAACAAAGCAGTTGATAATCCAAGTGTCATCTTGAGCTGATATTGCCTCATGGTTGTCGATCTTGTATCCTCGTTAATGGGCAATGGTGTTGATGAATTTTAAAATTTCAGTCTTGTTAAGCATCATGCTCCCTTTTAAAATCTTGACTTGAGCTGCCTGTGCTGCCAACTTCACTCGTTGGATCAAGTCTTAATTCCTGTAGTCGTCAAGATAGAGCTTGAAATTTTGGTCTGCTGACTCTTGGGAATAAGCAGGTTCCCTCTAGAAGTTATGGTTCAGAATGAACCAGGTTTTGATTAGTTCCCATTCAGCCTGATCTCTATCTGCAACCCACGGGTCTGATGGGGTCTTGTTCTGCAAAACAAATATGCTAGAAAGCGTTCTAGTTTTCTCCTTCTTCGTTGACTTAGCTGATCTAGGTGGTGAAGGCGATCGTTCAAAAGCTTTTTCCCTTTCAGCTAGTTATGCTTCCTTCTGAAACTGTCTGCTTCTATATTTGTAAAATCTTGCACAAAATATCGAATCACAAGCTTCTGCTTGAATCGCACCTAGGAGAAGCAGTTCACTGATCTGCGCTGCTTCATCCATCTCCTCAACCATGGGCTTTTTCCATTTATCTGGAATTGATCGCTCTTGTTGGTCTGCTAGAGTGGACCTGACTGTTGGTGGAGTGGTCTGCTTCTTGATAGGCTACTTCTCGGTTTTCTCCTTGGCTTTGCCGCCTCCTCGACCTCCCACCTTTTTGACATAATCAATAACAGACCTGATGAGTATGCGAAGAGAGTCGATCTCACTCTCCAGTTCAGCTTTCTTTTCTTCAGCGTTCATCTTTAAATTGAGTAGTGCAATGATGTTCTGGTTGATCTCGCTTATCTGGTTATTGTGCTCGCTGCTAACATTAGCCAACAATTTAGTATACTCATCATTCTCCTTTTCTAGATCATCAACCTTCGAAAAATATAGACATCTCATCTTGAGTCGGATAGTGTATTTCAATGAATGGATCTTGCAGGTCCTTCTTCAAGATTTCTTTGAACCTTTCTTGTTCAAAATCATTCAACTGTTTGTGGAGATCGCGAGAAATGGTCTTTGTGAACTCAGCTGATAGCGAGGCTGATCTCTGCTTAATAGCTTCCTCAATATGTGTCTTATGTTGTTCTGCAACAGCAGAAAGGGACTTGGTAACCTCATCAAGCTTCTTTTCATAATTTTTCAATCTTAAATCAAGCTTCTCTCTAGCTAGATTAGTTGCATCTCTATCATCTTTAAGTGTCTTTTCCATGCCCTCAACGGCGTCCTTGATCTTCTTCAAAACTCTCTACATGTCATCAACATATTGCTTCTTCACCAAAGAATCAAAAAATGGTCAATTACGCAATCCCTCCATGAATGCATGCACCTTTATAGAAAGATGCACCTCTAGTGTTTCTAATACCACGAGGTTGAACCTCGTGAGTTATTCTCTCAATGATTCCTGTTGTTACTGCTTGATTGTGGTTAAGTGCAGGGAACTTCTCCTAGTTTTCCTTGCACCTGCAAATTGATGTAAGAATAATTTCTTTAAATCATCAAAGTAGAAAATTGAGCTAGGTGGCAACTGCCTAAACCATTGCTGAGATGGACCTGCTAGAGTTGTGAGGAAGACCCTACACTTTACTCCATCTGAATACTGATGCAGTTGAGCTATGTTATCAAAACGCATCAGATGCTCCTCTGGATCAGTATTACCCTAATGCTCCAAGTGCACAGAGCAAAAATTTAGTGGCAAATGATCCAATTGAATGTCCTCGGAGACAGGACTCTCATTGCTATTTGAAGTGGAGGTTTGCTTTGCAGCTGTGCTCAACCTTGTTTGTGGCAGATCTGGTAACAGATCTTTTACGCGGAGTGTTGTGTGCAGATGCTTCTTCTACTTTAGATTGAGTTTTCTTAATATTTCTTAAGTCAAAATATATATATAATATCCTACTTAATATATCTTAAGTATGATTTATAATTAAATCAATTATTAAGATGAAACTCTACAAATAAATTAATTCTCTTAAATTAATTAATTAAAATAAAATCTTATATTTGGACATAGTCCAAATAAATTCTTGATCTACTAGAATTATTAATTAGTCCACTTGATAATCCAATTAGCCCAATTCTAATTAAATTTTTCGGCCCAAACATATACACTAATTTGATTAATTCTTAGTAATTTACTTAGCCCATAAAACACTTATGTGAATTAGCCCACGTAATAAATTAAACTAGCTCATCCTTAATTTATTTAAGTTAGCACAACTAAATAAATTCTCAACTTCTCTCAATAATTTCTAGGCCCAGATCAATTATTTAATTTACCCAGTTAAGTATACTCACTCGACCCATTCAATTCTAATTTTTTTCGGACCATCTAATTTTAAATTCTTGGCCCAACTATTAAGTTTGACCCGGCCCACTACCCGGCCCGTAACCCAGCCCACCTTCTACACACTTCTATTCTTAATACCTAGACTAAACTTAAGTCTATCCTTATTCTTCTCAAACACTCTGCCGTTCTCCACCTCTCTCTCCCACTCAGCTCTCTCTCATCATCGCCGCTCACCTTGTCGATGGCGTCGTCGGCGTTAATCTCCTTCCCAATCGTGTAGCCTCCCTTCCCTCGTGTTCTCTCTCTTTCCCTCTCGGCTCTCCCTGATCGCGCAGCCCTCCGCTTCATCCCTCTGCATCTCGATGTCCCGCCTCGTCGCCCCTGCAGCCGCGTATCCAAGCACTTGGCGCTCGACGGCTCTCTCTCGGCGTTGTGAAACCAGCAGCTGAGCGGCCTCCGGTGGACTCCTCTGTGGCTGAATCGGCCAGAGACTTCCTCCCCCAGAGCTCCTCACCATTTTAACGCGCTCCTCCTTTCCTTTCGGTCGCGAAGGCATCATGGGGTTGGACTCCCGTTTTACCCGCCGTCATCAACACACTCGTGTTCTCTTCACAGGTGAGGTCTCTCCCTTTGTCCATCTGCTCCTTATTTCCTTCCATTTCTTTACCACTAGATTCTATTTATATGTTTGGGTGAATTGTGTTATTGAACAAATCTTAAGTTCTATTATTCTGAAATGTGCAATTGTTAGTTTCAACTTCCAAATTTTTATGCGATTAAGTGAGTCTTGGGAGAAATCTATATTTGCACATTGATTTTGGGTGATTCGGGGCTGTTCGGAAACGTTCGGGGATGATTCGGGGCTTTCTGGGATTGGTTCAGGGTTGTCTGGGATCATTCGGGGTGATTCGAAACTGGTTCGGGGCTGTCCCAGAGGTTTCGGAGCTGTTCGGTTTTGTCCGGGACCATTCGGGACTAGTTTGGGGCTGATCGGGATGGGTTCGGGGCTGTTCGGAGCTGGTCAAAGCTGTTCGGAGCTTGTTCGAGGGTTGTGACGGTTGGATTTTGAGGCGGCCGTGTATTGAACTTCAATACAGTAGCTAAGTCTTGCTTTCTCTTTTTTTTTTCTTCATTATTATTATTTGTTGGGTGCCCAAAAGTCTTAGTTTCATATCTAGCATTACAACTAAAAGTCTAAGAATGTTTTCTCATTAAGGGTCATGCTCATCTAAGTGCATATTTACAGCACCTAATGTTCAAGGTTTAAGCTTCTAAGTTCATACTCGTGTTTAGTCGTGTATCTTGTATGTTCTAGAATTTAGAGGATGAAGTGGAGCTATGAAGTTTATATAAGTCTTATGAGCTAGATATTGAGAAGACTTGAACAGGAACATTAATTGCTAGGGGTTGGAAGTTCTTTACCTTTATAACTTCACTACTCCTTCTCTTCACTGAAAAGATACACACCACTCCCTTCCTCTTTCCAAATCGGCAGCACTTTGGTGTGAGTTAAAAGAGGTGTAATTAATTGCTAAGAATTTACTCTTTATATAGGGCAATGAGGGTCTAGACTTTAACCACTAAATCCTTATGTGGTTTCTTCTCTCCTTGCTTAATCCTCTAGTTAATAAGCATTCTAGTACTAACTTATTTTCTTAGATTTTGCAGAGCATGGATGGATTGAGAGGAATTGAGTGAAGTGGCAGCTCTGCTCATGTAGTGCAATTCGTGGAACCTGTCAGCAACTTAGTATTCAAGTCATACCTTTCTCTTCAAGGATCGGATTCATGCGTCGTTTGCGGTATTGAACAGCTACCTTGATTATCTATCCAGCCATATATTATGGACCGTCAGGTTCAACTTATTTGAAGATTTATGGTCATTTAAAGTCACGACCAGAACTTGTAAAGTCTCTTTAAGTTGGAAGTCTGAAAGTTATTTCTTTTATTGAGTTATTTTACTCTATTTCCTATAAAAACTAGTTGTGTGGAGGAGTTGGAGGGGGGGAGTTGAATATTGCATTAGCCATTTATCTAGTTTGAGAATCAAGTTCTCATTTTTCTCGTTAATCCCGTCTTGGAAGTCGAATTCAGTATTCCATTTTGTTTCACTCCCTTTTCCATTGAACTCATCCCTCATCATTTGGTATCACAGCCTACGCTCTTGGGTTTTTCATCTTTTTGCAATGGCAAGAATAAGAAGAAGAGGCGGACGTGGTGGAGGAAACATGTAAAATCCTGGAGATGAACGAGAAGCTGTAATTCAGGCACTTCTGAGGCAAGTCGAGGAGTTAACCATACGTCTTGAGCGTCAGGAAGCCAGAAGCGAACGTGGTTCGGGCCATGGTGATTCCAGTGATGACTTGGAGTATGTGAACCCTTTCGCCTATAGAGAAGGTAACAACTTCTCAAGGTTCACTCATTCTCGATTGGCTTAGTGACGTAGATAAATTATTTGAATACAAGGATATCGCAGATTATCAGAAAGTTAAGCTCGTTGCTACTCGGCTTTGAGGTTATGCATCACTTTGGTGGGACAATACTCAAGAGATGAGGTTGCGTAAAAGAAAACAAAAAATCAATTCTTGGGAGAAAATGAAGGCTAGGCTGCGTGAGAATTTCCTTCCGGAAGACTTTGCTCAAAATATTTTTGTGCAATTTAATAATTTGCAACAAGATGGCAAAAGTGTGATAGATTATACCTAAGAGTTTTACAAATTAATGGCGAGAGTCAGCATCCAAGAGTCTGAAGATCAGCTCATGGCGAGGTATGTCAACGGGCTCAAAGCTTCGATCAAAGACGAAGTAGAAATGCAGCGACTGTGGAGACTTAATGATGCGTATCAACTTGCGCTAATGGTTGAGTCCAAATTACAATGGCGTGGAGCAAAGAGATATGTTGATGTACAAAGTCTCTATCCTCAAAAGGGTGAATCCAGCAAAAATATCCCGAAGAAGGGTGCAAACAAAGAAGGTGCTATTCCAGTTTCTAAAAACAAATCAAAGCCATGTTTCAACTGTGGCCAAACTGGTCATTATATGAGTGACTGTCCCAATCAAAAATTTGATGCTCGAATCGGAATGGTAGCTGAAGATGGAGAGCACAGCTTGAAGTTGATGGCCCAATTTATGACGAAGATGGTGGGCAAGAACGTGAAGAGATTGAACCCGAAGAGGGAGAATGTTTCGTGATACAAAGAGTTCTTGCAGCCCAAAAACAGGTCAGCGATCAATCTTGGTTAAGGCATAACATCTTCCGGACAAAGTGCAAATCATATGGGAATATATGCTCGTTAGTGATTGATGGAGAAAGCTTTGAGAACTTTGTTTCTCAAGAAATGGTGGACAAACTTAACCTTACAACAACAGCACATGCTCATCCATATTCAGTTTCATGGATAAAGAAAGATAATGAGGTACAGATCGATAAGAAATGTCTTGTTTCTTTTTCAATGGGTAAAAATTATCATGTTCAATTTTGTTGTGATGTGGTGCCTATGGACATTGGCCATATACTTTTGGGGAGGCCATGGCAGTATGATAGGAGTGCTATACATGATGGAAGGAAAAATACTTATACATTCTTTATGGGAAAGATTGAAATTGTACTTTTACCCTGCAAAAGTATGTCTCATTCCAAATCTTCAATCGAAGAGGAGGGAAATACTTTGCTTACCTTGTCACAGTTTGAAAGAGAGACACAAAATCATGGTGTTGTGTATCTGTTGGTGGCTAAAGAGATGGAGAAATCGTTGCCAATGCCAGATAACATCAAAGGCCTTTTGAAGGAATTTGAGGACCTTACTCCAGATGACTTACCTCATGGGCTTCCGCTGCTTCGAGAAATTCAACACCAAATTGATTTAACTCTAGGACCTGTTCTTCCTAACAAGTCGCATTACCGAATGAGCCCAACCGAGCATGAGGAGCTGAATCGGCAAGTGCTGGACTTGCTGAACAAAGGCTTCATAAGAGAGAGATTGAGTCCTTGTGCCGTACCTGCATTCCTAACCCCCAAAAAAGATGGTTTGTGGAGAATTTGTATCGATAGTCGAGCACTCAACCGAATCACCATCAAGTACAAGTTTCTCATACCTAGAATTGATGACATGTTCGACATGCTAGCTGGTGCAAATATATTTTCTAAAATTGATCTGCGCAGCGACTACCATCAAATCCGAATAAAGCCGGAAGATGAATGGAAGACGGCCTTCAAAACCCGTGAAGGCCTATATGAATGGCTTGTCATGCCATTTGGCTTGTCCAATGCTCCAAGCACCTTCATGCGGATAATGAATCAAGCACTTCGCAATTTCATTGGTAAATTTGTTGTGGTATACTTTGATGACATTCTTGTTTACAGCAGGAATCCGTTGGATCACGTCGATCACTTACGGGAAGTTTTATTGACTTTGAGGAAGGAGGAGCTTTATGTGAATCTCAAGAAATGCTCTTTCATAACTGATCGTCTGGTTTTTCTTGGTTTCATCCTTACTCCTACTGGGATCATGGTGGATGAGGAAAAGGTTAAAGTAATCCGGGAGTGGCCTACTCCTACGAGCCTACATAAAGTTCGAAGCTTTCATGGGTTAGCTTCATTTTATCGGAGGTTTATCAGAAATTTCAGCAACATTGCGGCCCCTCTAACAGATTGCTTGAAGAAGAGGGAGTTCAATTGAACTCGAGAAGCCGAGGAAAGTTTCAAGGCTGTCACAGAAAAGTTATCTAGTGCACCTGTTCTTGAGCTTTCTAATTTTGATAAGATCTTTGAAGTTGATTGTGATGCATCTCACATTGGCATCGGTGGTGTGCTCAGTCAAGAAGGTCATCCACTCGCTTTCTTTAGTGAGAAATTGAATGAAACAAGGAAGAAGTATTCGACATACGACGTAGAGTTGTATGCCATAGTTCAAGCTCTTCGACATTGGCGTCCATACCTGGTGCAGAGAGAGTTCATCCTTAATTCTGATCATGAAGCTCTCAAGCATATTAAATGTCAATCCAATCTGAATCGGAGGCATGCTGGTTGGGTAATATTCTTACAAGAATATACTTTTGTTTTGGGGCATAAGAGTGGGAAGCTTAACAAAGTTGCTGACGCACTTAGTCTGAGGATCACCTTGCTAAATTATGTGAGTTGTCAACTGGAAGGATTTCACAGCTTGAGAGAATTATATGCAGATGATCCTGATTTCATGGGAATTTATACAAAATGCAAGCAAGGTAATTGTAGTGAATTTCAGTTGCTTGATGGTCCTTTTCAAGGGAACGAGCTTGTGCATTCCTAAATGCTCTCTGAGGGAATTTATCATCAAAGAACTTCATGGTGGTGGTCTTGGTGGGCATTTTGGACGAGACAAAACTTTGTTGTTAATCAAGGAAAAATATTTTTGGCCTACTCTTTATCGAGATGTTGCGGGATTTGTGAAGAGGTGCCGCATTTGCCAAACATGCAAAGGCCGAAGTCAAAACTCAGGCTTATACACCTCATTGCCCATTCATGATACTCCTTGGGAAGCTGTTAGCATGGATTTCATTGTGGGGCTACCGAAAACACAAAGGGGATTTGATTCAATTTTTGTTGTAGTTGACCGTTTGTCCAAGATGGCTCACTTCGTACCATACCGAAAGACCATGGATGCTTCTTACATTGTTGAACTGTATTTTAGAGAAGTTGTCAAACTTCATGGTTTTCCGAAGAGTATCGTATCTGATCGCAATACTAAGTTTCTTAGACACTTTTGGAGGAGCTTGTGGAAGAAGTTGGGGACTAACTTACTCTAGCAGTGCATATAACCCAGAAACTGACGGTCAAACTGAGGTTGTCAATCGCACTTTGGGAAATCTACTCCGAAGTCTCACTTCCAAAAGGCCGAAGCAATGGGAGGTTATCCTATCAAGGGCTGAATTTACTTACAATTATGCTGCAAATCGCTCTACTGGAAGGAGTCCATTTGAAATTGTCTATGGGAAGAACCAAAACCATTATCTTGACCTTTCTGGAGTTCCTAGTTCTTGTAAGAAGGTTGAAGAATTTGCTATGTCAATGGAGAGGATTCGGGAAGAAGTGAAAAAGAAATTTGAGCAGAGTTATGAATCCTACAAAGATGCTGCCAATACTCATCGACGAGCTCACGTCTTCAACGAGGGTGATCTTGGTTGGGTTTATTTGAAGAAAGAGAGGCTTCTTGCTGGAACATACAACAAGCTCAAAGAAAAGAAGATTGGTCCTTGCCAAGTGTTGAAGAAGATAAATGACAATGCTTACAAAATTGAGTTGTCGGCACATTTGCACACTCATTCAACTTTTAATGTCCGTGACTTGACCCCATATCACGGAGAAAATGAGCTGAACTCTGAGACGAGTTCTTTCCCAACTGGAGAGGATGATGTAGTGCAATTCGTGGAACCTGTCAGCAGCGTAGTATTCAAGTCATAGCTTTCTCTTCAAGGATCGGATTCATGCGCCGTTTGCGGTATTGAACAACTACCTTGATTATCTATCCAGCCATATATTATGGACCGTCAGGTTCAACATATTTGAAGAGTTATGGTCATTTAAAGTCACGACCAGAACATGGAAAGTCTCTTTAAGTTGGAAGTCTGAAAGTTGTTTCTTTTATTGAGTTATTTTACTCTATTTCCTATAAAAACTAGTTGTGTGGAGGAGTTGGAGGGGGGGAGTTGAATATTGCATCAACCATTTATCTAGTTTGACAATCAAGTTCTCATTTTTCTCGTCAATCCCATCTTGGAAGTCGAATTCAGTATTCCATTTTGCTTCACTCCATTTTCCATTGAACTCATCCCTCATCATCCGCTCCCTTTCTTCTCAGCTGCCATTATCGAGCCAAGTGCTCTAAAGTTCTGATTGAAAGTCTGATTATCCTTCTTGATTTGTACTATGTAGGACTCATTCCTTTACATTAGAGATTTTCTATTTGCTGACCTATAATTCCTTTTTATTCTCTTTGTATAAAGCATTCTTCACTCAACATACTGCAGGTTTTGTAAATTGTACTATTAAGGTTGTACTTATTTATAAATTTTTATTGTTACTTATTTATTTAATTGCTAGCATTCCAATCAAATGGCAGTGGCCATCTACTTCAGTTCACTTCAGTCGAGAGGATTTGATTTGGGGCATCTCATGAATTATTTTATCTTATACACTTATGGATTCATTTTATTATTCCATTTATGAAGAAACTAATCACATATATAATATAACAAAGTAGGTATATAATATAATTAGCAATTAATAATATATATCTTCATAATAATAATAATAATAACCTCAATTAGGATAATTAATTATGAGGATTCTTAATACGCATTAATAAAAATTTTAGTCTCGTATAAGCTCTCATTTATAATGAGATTTAAATTGAACCATTTCAATTTAACATTGTAGGAGTTTAACATGATCAATTTGCTAATTGATTTCGTATTCATAAATAGAATTTATTATGAGAAGATTCTAACGGAAAGAGCGGGGCATTACAGTTTGATCCGATACGAGTTTGGATATTGTGTTTTGACTTTAATGAGATGTGTAGTGAGTGGAGTTAGGGTCCCACCTCATGTATTGTTTTAAATTGATTGTGAGTAGTTAGTGGAATTTGGGTCCCACTTAAAGTATTATTTTAAATTGAGTTGTGTGTAGTGGGTGTGATGGGTCCACTTGCTATAAAAGGAAAATTTCAAATGTAAACCATTTCCGTGGATACCCTCAAATGGTAAAATGTAAACTATTTTGATGGATGGAGGGAGTATAATTTTATAAACTATACAAATTAAAAAATAATCAAATATAATTTTATGATGCATAATTAAAGTTGCTCAAATTCAGATATATGATATAAGCTCATATTGTTAAATATGTTTCTTATTTACATTTTACTAAGTCGCTAATTTGATTTATTTAATACAAATTTTTAACTGTTATAACAAAATAATCAAATAAAAATATATCTAAATTAATTTTATACTATTCATTTCTCCACTCCCCACTAACTAATTATTATTTCTTTAATTAATTTCTAAGTTCCTCTTTAATATATTTTTAATTTATCAATAAATAAATTTATATTTATAAATAAAATTTAGTTATATTTATATATTTTCATTTTTCATTTTTCATTTTTCATATTAATTATTTTATTATTCTCAATAAAAAGGTGAAAATATAATAAGGTAAATATTATTAAAAATATATGTAATTCATAATTATATATAATTTTATAAAATATAAAAATTAAAAAATAATCAACATAATTTTATATTAGAATTAAGGAAAAGTAATTATTGATAATATAAAGAAGAAAAATAAAAATAAAAAATGAAAATAAAATAAAATAAAATAAATAGAATAGAAATTGTTGAGCAAAATGGGAAAAAAGTGGCAAAATGATTTTGAGATTTTAATTCATACACGTTGTACAATGTGAAATTCTATTTAATTCTATTTGTTAATTTAGAGAGATGTTTAGTTTATAATGTATGCTAGATATAATTGATTAGTTTAATAATTTCATTATAGTTGAGAACGTGAGAGTCACATGAAGAATTAAATGATTCATTGGTAGGTCCTCTCGCTAAAATATCTACGGATCAGAATTAGTGAGACCAAACCCATCATACATTCATTTCAACAACAAAAACAAAACGAAATACATAAAATAAGATAATTAAAAATAAAAACACCATGTGGTCTTTGACAGCCCCAAACCACATTGCATGTGTTTTGAGTATTGTACGTAGTAAATTAGTTATTTATAATGTTTTTAACATTAGTATATAACAATAGAGATCAAAACTCATAACATATTTATATATGGGTATTTAGGTTTTCAAATTTAAAATAATATTCATATGGAATAAAAAATTACAAATATCCCTTAAATAGATCTACCAATATATGTTTGTATTTATATTATATATTAATACATGATTAGTAAGTATAATGACTCGTCTCTTTACTTTTCTAATAATTTTAGTGCTTTATAAAAAATGCCTATTTTTATAAATGGAAAATAAAAATTATTTATTTATTAAAAGACGTACAAAAATATGTAATGTTATGTATACTATCTAATATGCCTAGAGGTGTTCACACTACAAAAATAAGGTTAACATGCGACAGAAAATACTGCCGTTAGTCCTTGGATTTTCGTCGTCCTTGAGGGCTAACGACGAATCATATTCGTCTGTATTTCGTTTATCGTTAGCCCTTCGGACGACGGAATTTACAATCCGTCGTCAGCTAACGACGGACTAATGACGGATATATACCATCATTAATCATGACGGAATGCAATTCCATCATTAGGTTCTCCCGGTGGTCGTCGACGGCGCAGAAGAACTAACGACGGATGGACGATGGACTATGAATCCGTCGTCCGCCATTGACCGTTGACCTGACGACGGATTCTCAGTCTGTCGTTAGGTTTTATTATTATTTTTTATTTTTATATTATCCATAACCTAAAACCTGTCACAACAATCAATACAATTATAATCGAACATTCAAAGATAATTTAAAATAAACAAAAAATAAAATCGATCGAAATTCGAATTGCACGCGTAATATAAATCAATTATTCAAACAGTACAAATACAAATACTAGTATATCAGTATCAATCTTACACAAGTATCACTATCAAATACATCTTTAAAGTATCAGTACTGAGAATCATGAACGGGAAAAGGGGGACGGGGATCAGACTGGGGAGGGGGAAACGGGGGAAATGTACCACAATCTTGTCACGACCGCATTCTACTAAGAATAGTAGAATCCGGGAAAACCGTGGCTAAGGGAGGGATTTAAGAAGCGGGGATAGAAATGGGGGAATGGAATCAAGATGAATCGAACAACATACGTAACTTAGCTTAGAAATTCATCGTACGAAATCAATATAGGAATAACTCGAGTCATAAGCTCATACATAACCACAAATAATAAAGAAGACCGAAGTCTCAAATTCATTACATAAAGGTTTCAATTAGCAGCGGAAACTATTCGGATCGACGAAAGTCCTACATGTATGAGGACATGTAGAACCCCCAAGAATCAATCGCTAAGAGACCGACAAAAGCATGACGTAGCACCCCCTTCTTCATCGTTTCTTAACCTACACGTTTAGAAATACATGCAGGGCTGAGTACAAAAGTACTTAGTAGACACGTGCCGAAATCGCACTCATACAAATATAATTGTCAAGCCATTATAAGTGAAACATAGGGATTTTTGTCTCTAAAGCACCTATGTTCACCAAAACATTTATCGTGAAAATCCTATGTTCGACGGCAGTCTAAGTTCTTTTGTAATCTGCCATATCCGAAATTCTATGTGCCGAGGAGGTGGCCACCTCACACGGACATTTTACCGGCCAACCCGCTAAGATGACTCACGATCCTTTGTGTACACAAGTCCGAGTAAGATATCTAATCTACTGGGACCCGAATTCGATTATAAATAAAGAGATAGGCATCATACATAAATTGAAACATTTATGGCGAGACAGTAGTTTGAAAACAACTAATTTCATTCTAAAGTCATGCACACATATTTTATAGAGTAAGAAAGCCTACTTGAATAGTCTCGATTGATGTTGGCTTCGTTCTCGGAGTGCGGATCCGACCTCTTGTCGATACCTTTAAATGAATCTCAAGTGAGATAAAATTCCCTTGTACATCTAATATTTTCTAAGTGTAAAGAATATTCCCCTTTATTATTTCGGGGATTATTCTCGGAACTTTAACTTGACTAGTGATCGAGTATCGAAATTTATTGCCTAGAGACATTGATTTCTCAAATCAATTTTGATTCTTAGTTCCTAATTTCATTTATTATACTCAATTTATAATTATGGAGTAATAATAAGAAATAAATTTCTAATTAAATATTTTAAATTCTTACGTCAAAATATTTATAAATTTCTTATAGGTTGAAATAACCTAATTAATATATATATCTTAAGTATGATTTAAAAATTTAAATCAATTATTAAGGTTTTAACTTTAGCTAATTAATTACAATTTAATTATCTAAATTAATTAATATTCTACTCCTTGGACTTGGTCTAAATAAATAAATTCTTGGTTTAATAGAATTGTTAATATCCCACTTACATAATTAAATTAGTCCAACTCTTAGTTATTAAATTCGTCCAATTGATAATTAAATTAGCCCAATTCCTCAACAAATTCTTCGGCCCAAACAAGGTGGCTAAATTAGGCCATTCTTATCATTTTCTCAAGCCCAACTAAAATAAGTCCTCAGCCCATTTTGAAAATTCCTAAATCTGGGTCAACTATTTAATTTAGCCCAGTTAAGGTATTCATTCGGCCCACTTGATTTTAAATTCTCGGCCCAACTCATTTACTTATAGGTGTAGTTAGAATTTAATCAAAGGCCTAACTATAAATTAATTAATTCGGCCCGGCCCAATTATTTAAATCTGAACCAACATTTGTTTTATTCTTGGCCCATTTATAAATAAATTTATTAGTCCAACTCTTATACCCGAACCGACCCATAACCCGGGTTCAATTTCTAGACTCTTCAATTTCTCAAACCTAGACTAACTCTCCCCATTCTTCCCTACTCACTTCAGCGTCGTTCCTCTCTTTTCTCTCCCTCTCGTTTTCCCTCTCACTCTCCCATCTCCGCCACCTACATCGTCGTCGGCTACGGTCTCTCCTCCTCCGAGTTTTCCTTCTCTCCTTCTTGATCTCTCTCTCTCGATCGCGCAGCCCTCCCCCTCTGCATCTCGACACCGCGCCTCGTCGCCTCTCTCTCGGCGCCGTTGGTGGCTCACTGTCTTTGCGCGCTTCCCTCTCATTCTCTCCGTGCCAGGTAGCCACGGGAGCAGTCGTCACCTGGAGGTTATAGAACAGCGGCGAAGCAGCCATCTTTGGTGCTGCCCTGCTTGTCCGAGGCTTCTCTCCGGCAATGCAGTTTCCCCTCCCCCGTAATCTCTCTCTCTCTCTCTCTCTTATTTCTTTTATTGCATTTTATTTCTCTTCTCCTACTCTTGATTAATCGCCACATTTAGTTAGGATCCTAGGTATTATCTTCTTGTTTTAAGTTACAGTTTTGGAAGAGTGCATGCTTTAGTGATTTATAGATTGAAGAGAGTCTTGGAAGAAGTCCAAATTCAAGGATTTTTCTACAATTTCCAGTTATAATCTTCTTTCCTAAAGCATGTCTTGGTTTTGATTGATCAATTGTTCTAAGACAACATCAAGTTCTATTATTATGAAATGTGCAGTTGTTGGTTTCGAATTCTAAATTTTCTTTTACGCGATTAAGTGAATCTTGGGAGAACCTATACTTGCAGATTGGTTTCGGCGATTCGAGGCTGTTCAGGTTGGATTCAGGCTCTTCGGGACTGGTTCGGGCTGTTTCGGAGTCATTCGGGGTGATCCGGAATTGGTTCGGGGCTGTTCGGGGTTGGTTCGGGCTGTCCGAGTCCGTTTGAGGTGATTCGGAACTGGACTGGGGCTATTTTGGTCTGTCCGGACCTTGTTCGAGGCTGTCCGGAATTTTCCGGGGTTGTTCAGGACCTGTTCGAGGCCATCCGAAGTTGTCCGGGACTGTCTGGAATTATTCGAGGCTGTTCGGGATGGTTCGAAACTTAATCGAAGCTGTCTGGGGTCTGCCGTGGCTGTCCAGAGCCTGTCGGGGCCTGCTCGAAGCCGTTCGAGGCTGGTTGAGGTATGTCCGGATCTATCCGGATTGATTCGGAGCCATTCGAGGTCTGTACAGAGTTGTGCGGGGGGGGGGGGGGGGGGGAGCCCACGGCTGGAGCTGCCCTTCGGACAACAAACTTCAGTGACCAGAGCCTTATACAGAGGGTCAGAACAGCTGCATCTGATGCCAAAATCCAGCTCAATGCTCCAGAGAAAGAGTTTATGATGTGCCCAACAATTCCAGGGAGTAACATCCCAGACAAGACTTACATCCTAAACTACATCAATCAACTGGCCAAAATCAAAGGATATAAGATCGATAACCACGATCCAAATTACGCCAGGGTGAGAGATAGAATTTACGAGAGTATACAGCTAGTCTCTGATGCACAGAGAGTATACAGCTAGTCTCTGAGCCAGATGGTTCTCTTAGATAGATCCTATTCTTTATCTTCTGTTTTGCTCTCTCTGTCACTTCTACTGTCTACTTGTACCTATCTCTATATATATATCAGTGGATGTGAATTTTTCTAAAGACAAAGACTTATTGTCCAGAAACTTTCATTTTCTGTCTTTTTTTGTTATACAACTTTTATAACAATCTGCCAGAACATGCTCTATGTTACTTTGTTTATTCTGTCTAAGTGTGGTTTCGACATCATCAAAAAGGGGAAAATTGTTGGGAACCCCACAATTATTTTAAGTTTTGATGATGTTCTCTCGAAAACACACTTAGGATTATTCATGTTCTGTATTACTTGTATCTGGTCTATATGTGACAGGTACCCCAATATTCAGAACGACCAGAAAGTTGATGCATATTAACTCAGACAGAAAGTTGATCCAAAGAGTCTCAACGAGAAAGTTGAAGAAAATCAACTCAGACAGAAAGTTGATCCAGAGAGTCTCAACCAGAAAGTTGAAGAAAATCAACTCAGACAGAAAGTTGAAACAGAAACTCTCAACCAGAAAGTTCAACCAGATCAACACTCAAATGCTGAAATCAGATAAAGTATCAATGAATCCCAAAAGTCTAAATCAAGCCTTTCGTACCACAAAAGCAAAAGAATCAATCAAGACAAGAAAAAGGAAAACAGTATCTGTCAGACGATCTGCTTACCATAATTGGAAGATTTTGTCAACTCCTATAGAAGGCAAGAGGAGATAATCTGGGGATTCACTATCCTTGATTGATGAAATCATATTTACTTCAAATCAATCAAGCTCAACGGTTAGAATTTCAAAATTCTACACCTATAAAAGCTCGGAACAAAGATTGGCAGATATACATGCGAATAAGATCATCTATCATCTGAAGCTACTCTGCCCAGAAATCATCTCAAACATCAAAGCTTTCACTGAGAGAAGATTTCAACCAGATCGTGTTCCAAGCCGTTCGTGATCATAATCACACCTCGATTCAAGTCTGTCCTATCGAGAGAAAAGGAAGGAGATCTTTGCTAGCTAGTAGTTCTCTAGTGGATTAACGTGAAGAGATCCTGTTTACAGTAGTTTTCTGTAAGTTGTAAAGGGACACGACCCTTATTCGTGCATAAGTTTCAACCAGGTTGTGTTTGAAACTTGTGGCTCGTTCTCAGCGAGTATAAATAAGAAGAGTATCCTAGTAGTGGATATCTAATCCAGTTTGGATTAGACTGTGGACGTAGGGGGTTTCCTGAACCACGTAAAATAACTATGTTATTTACTTTCTGCATTTATATTCCAGTTGTTTTATTCACTATCTGTCATACTCATTCAAACTGCTCTCTTAATCAATCTCTAAATATTCGGTTAAGTTTTCAAAAGGTTTTCTAAACAAAGAGCACCGACTAAGTCCACCATTATTCCGCACTCAATACATTGTTGGAGAATAAGATTACTCTTACTCTCTGCTTTGTGTTACTCACTTGAGAGATTCTGCCTGGACAGAACAAGATCGATTAGATAGTTGATCTGGTCTGACACTTTGAGCAATCCGTTACACAGAAAGCTTAAATCTCTCTTATTCTAATTAGTCAAGTAAACTGAAACTCCCCATACACTAAACCTTGCTCTTTCAGGACCAACAGGTATGAACATTAATTGCTAGAGCTTTAAATCCTTACCTCAAGGCTGCCACTATTTCTCTTCTCCCGGTTCTTCTTCAAATTCCAAATTGGCAGCACTTCGTGAGAGTTAAATGGGGTGAGTTTCAGTCTTAGTATTTACTCTTTATATAGAGACAATAAATCTCTACAGGGTACTCTCTCTACTTGCTTTTTGCACTAACTTTCTTCGGGACCAAAAAGTGGTATCAGAGCGGTGGTTCATAAGACCATTGTTTTGTTTCACAAGGTTAATACCTACGTGGTCAACTTGAATAGATCTAGAAAATATTTTTCATCATCTGCATCCTATCTGTCATTATGGAGTCATCTGTTATCAGAGCATGCGAAGAATTCTCCATTTAAGGTTTCAGAGAGTGGAGTTTCAGAATCAAGATGTGCCTCAAAGCTCATCACTGCTTGATGTGGAAGGTATTTGAAGAAGGGCCATTAGCCATTACAGAGGAAACAACTCGTATCACTGAAACAGGAGTGGTCAAAGAAGATGTACTAAAAGATCCCAGAAAGTACACTTCTGAAGAAAGAAGGGAAGCAAATCATGATGATTTTGCCAAAGGAGTTATTTCCAGTACTGTAAAAGGAGTCCATCTGGCTAAGATCCAAGATCTTGATACAGCCAAAGAAATGTGGGAAGCCTTGAGAGATCTCAGTCTAGGTTCAGAAGCAATGATTAAGAACAAGCTGTCTCTAGCATGTAACAAGTTTGATGAATTCAAGATGAAACCTGGAGAAACCATCGAGCAGATGAAGAACAGGTTCATCGAAGTATTGCTTGAAGTTTCTGCCTTCAATAAAAACAAATACACACAGAGAGAGAAGAACCTCAAGATTCTTAGAGCACTGCCACCAAGCTGGGAGATTTATTCAGCAATGCAACCTCTACGTGCTGATTTTAACGATCTGTCCGTGGAAGCTCTATTTGATCATCTGGCTGTTCATGAATGTGACATCAGAACAATTTATGGACCAGATCATTCCTCCAACAAGAAGAACGAGAACAACTCAAAGAAGGAGAAAGAGACTGCCTTCAAAGCGAAGTGCAAAACAGAAGAGTCAGAACCATCTGCCGCACCAGAAGAAGGAGGATATGACAAACTACTTGTTTAGTCTCATTTTGTTCGTCTAAACTTAGGTTTTTCGTAGTTCTATTCGTATTATTTTCCCTCGTTCCGTGATGTTTTGGCCCGAATTATGTTTCATTTTATGTTTCAGGATTATTGGCCTAAACGAGCATTGAAGTAGGAAAAGGAACGAAGAAGAACCGAAAAACGAGAAGAAAATGAAGACAAGTGCCGAGGCACAAGTCAGCGGTCCCTGACTAGACTATAGTGGCAGCTGACTAGGCCATACGCGCCAGCCTCAGCACACGAGTCAGCGGCCGCTGACTAGACTAAGCGGTCGCTGACCCTGCAATTCTCGCGTGGGCCGTTGCAACCAACCCTCGTGCCACTCGGAACAGATCGAGTCAGCGCACGGTGACTTCCAGGGGCCGCTGACTTGACTCTCGCTATATAAAGACACGTTGCGCCATTCATTCGATAGCTCTCAACTCTCCGTGCTGCGTCCCGACTTCTTTTGGCACGAATTCCTAGACTAGTTTCCCAGCATATTTTTATTGTTTTTAGTTCGTCTCGATCCCGCTTTCAAGGGTCGAGACTTAGCATTCTAGATAGGATCTTTCATTTCGTACTTCGTTTTAGAGTTAGCCGATTACAACATTCGAACACCGTATTTCCAGATTTTCATTGTCGTTTCCAGACGTACTTCAAGTATTAATTCAAGTTTGTTTCTTTCCCTTTACTTCTTGCTTTTATTTATTTATTGTTATCGTTGTTTCGTTATATGCTTTCAAGTTCTTTCACAGTTTTTAATTTCCAAATTTATTTTCGTTCTTCTTTCGTTTTCAAACTTCAAGTTCTTTACTTTCTTAGATTAGATTTAATTTCCGTTCTTAGTTTAGATTTTAATTACTTTATTATTTACATTCTTCGCCTAGTTATAAAAATCCAAATCAATTCCTTTTACTGTTTTTCGTTTCATGAACAAAGATTTAAATTGCCCTGCTAAGCCTTCCTTGAGAATACGACTAGGGTCAGCTTATTAATCTATAACGAACTCGTTTTAAATTGCGAGTGACTTAATATAATTGGAAGTATATCGGCTGGAAATATTCCTCGTGCCCGATACTGAGTCCCTTTATCGGACAGTGGGTCTGGTCTAAACAACGCCACGTACTACAGTTTACAAATAAGTTGAAACAAATTTTGGCGCCGTTGCCGGGGAAGACTTTAGGCGATTTAATTCATTGTTCTTTTTTCTCTTTCTTTTTCCTTTTCCGTTTATTTTATTCTTTGTACTATGTTTACTTTCTTCTTCTATATTGTGGTGCGCGTAACGTTTTTGTCGAGTGTTGTTTATGCAAGGTCGCCGCAGTGCTAGAAAGCCATTGACGCCTTTCATTGATAATATAAACCGGAAACGAGTTATTTTAGCATCCGTAGAAGAAGACATTGAGCACATTGACGAATCTTCGCTTCCGCGTTTATTCGAAGAGATGGCCAATGAGAGAGCGGACGAGAGGCCGCGTTATATGGGCGATTTCACTAGGCCCAAGTTCGGGACAACTGCTACTTCAGCCATCGTTCTCGACACCGCAGTCCGAAATTATGAGTTGAAGCCACACCATCAATCACTACTTCCGACGTACCATGGACTCCCGAGTGAAGATGCTTTGACGTTCATTCGAGAATATTGCACGGTGGTGCAAACTTTCCCTCTTCATTCTCTGACGGAGGATCAACTCAAGTTAAAGTGTTTCCCTTACACATTGAAGGATAGGGCCAAATCTTGGTTTTTATCTCTTCCATCCGGAACACTCACTACTTGGGATCGGCTTGTGAAAAATTCATGTTGAAGTAATATCCGCATCACAAAACTCAAGCGGTACGTACCAAAATAATGAATTTCGCACAAGCACACGACGAGCCATTCCATGAGGCGTGGGAGAGATTTCAAGAGCTACTTCAACAGTGTCCTCACCATCAAATGGCACCGGAGATGCTCTGTCAATTTTTCTATGATGGTTTGCTCCAAACTACTCAATTCATGGTGGACAGTTCGGCGGGAGGAAATATTGCAGTCAAGACGGCGGAGGAGATGAACGAGATTTTTGAAACCCTAGCTGCGAGTTCACATCAAAAATCCACACGCTCGAGACGAATGGAAGCCAGTGCCGTTACTACGAGTCCCGACCTTAAGAAACAAATGGCGGACATGATGAGGGAGTTACAAGAATTGAAAATGAACCGACCCCCATCAACATCCATTCCGCAAGTTGCACCTGAGCCATGCGGTATTTGTGGCGATTTTGGCCACACGGTAGACGTTTGTCAACACATGGGAGAGATGACAGATGAGGGCAAAGCAGAGGTCTATGCCGCTCAGGAATTCACGCCGCAACCTCCCCCTCAACAAAATAATTGGAGAAATTCAAATACGGGGTGGATGCCGCAAGCTCAAGGAGGCAAGAATTTCCAAAACCGACGCCCTCCAAATCCGAACTTTCAACCTCAATATCAATGTCAGCAACAGTCATATTATCCTCCACCGCCACAACAACAGTTCCATCCATTACCGCAACAACAATTCTATCCCCCATCGATGCCGCAATATCCACCTGCTCCACCTCAAAAATCATCAATTGAGGATAGTTTTGCCGCGTTCATACAAGAGAGCAAGAAGGTTCGAGAGGCTCAAGATGCCACCATTAAACGCCCCGAGACGGCTATAGGGCAGATTTCTGGCGCTGTCAATCAATTGCAGCAAGGCCAACAAATGGGCAAAATTCCTGCCCAAGGCCAACAACCCCATCAAGTGCAAGCCGTGTCTGTTCTAAGGGATGGTAAGGTGGTGGGTAAGAAGATGGAGATGAGATTTTGTTATAAGATGACACCGAAGGAGGAGAAAGAGCAATCCAAAAAGGAGCTCCATAAGGCGGTTGATCCATACGTTCCACCTATTCCTTATCCTAGCAGGCTAAAGGAAGTTAAAAGCGAGCAGCAATTTGCGAATCTTTACAAGATGTTATCCAAAGTAACAGTGAACGTTCCACTCCTCAAAGCGATCAAGAATATTCCATCTTTCGTCAAATTTTTCAAAGAAGTAACATCAACGAAGAAGAGACTTGATGATCAAGAGTTGGTGACTATTTCCGAGGGAGCAAGCACAATCATGCAAAAGTCTTTACCTCCCAAACGACACGACCCAGGTAGCTTCGTTATTGATATCATGTTAGGTAACGGTAAGGTAGCTTCTGGCATGTTAGATTTAGGAGCGGGAATCAATCTTATGCCGTATTCTATTTTTAAACAACTTGGTCTAAGAGATTTAAAACCTACTAGCATGAGTTTACAATTAGCGGATAGATCGATTCGTCATCCTAAAGGAATAATTGAATATGTGCTTGTTCAAATTGGTCCATTAATTGTTCCCATTGATTTTGTTGTTCTTGAGATAGGGGATGTGCATGAGAATGGAGTCGAGCATACACTACTCCTTGGATGACCTTTTATGGCTACCACGAATTCCATCATAGATGTCAAGAATGGTACCATTACAATATCCTTCCTTGAGGAGGAAATATCATTCTCCACACAACATGACCACCCAACAACCTCGGTTGACTTAATCGATGCATGTTCTATCAAATTCACTAATCCATTGTTTGAGGAATCTACATTACAGGATTTTAGTGAGATAAAGGAAGTCACCCAAGATATCGACAAGGCCAAACATAAAGAGACCGATCGTCTGACGGTAGTTGAAGGAGTACAAAACACTAAGATTCGTCCAAATAAACATCCTACACCGAAACCGAGTCGAAAGAAATTCCCGGAAGAAAATAGGATGAACTTGACGAGAGGAAGGTCAGCGACCGCGGCACACTCAGCGGCCGCTGACCCCGCGCGCCCGCTCCGCGCCAATGCCCCACGCCAGCGCCAGAGGCCGCGTGCCACGCCGAGTCAGCGGTCGCTGACCTGTCAGCGGCCGCTGACCAATGTCTCGTAAAACTTCATGTTTTTCCTCCAGCAGCTCCACCAAGTTTACGTAAGTACACTCAGCGACCGCTAACCCGTCAGCGGCCACTAAGTTGGCCGAATTTCCCCCTATTTTATCCTCTCTCTCCTTATTTCTCCCACTTTTTCCCCATCCTTCTTCCCCAATTCCCCCAACCCTAATCCTCCCCAATTCTCATTCTCCAATTACTCCTTCCATACTTCATATCTTCACCCAATTTCTTGAATTCACCATCACTTTTCCATTCTCTATCATTCTATCCAAACACATTCCCTTTTCATCCACAAATTTAACCCAAATCCTAAACCCTCATTCCATCCCAAATCTTGCACACCAAGTGTTTGTTGAAATTCCTATGGGGAGAAAAAGATCCAAAACAAGTGAAGTTGGGCAATCTAGCCACCAAGGAGAAGGCGAAGAGGAATTACATCCCGTCCGTGATCACATTCCGACTTATGATGCTCCATTCCCAATTTACACCAATCAAGAGGGTACACTTTACACTCGTTTTATTTCTCTTGATATCACACTTCCACGAACATTGGATTGGGATCTTATGTCTAGCCTAGGCATTGAATCTAAATTAACTCGTTATTTGAAGAACATTGGTTTAGATAAGTATGCTAGACTAGAAATTGATGGATATAGGGAGCTTAGTCTTGAATTTCTTACTACCTTTGATGTGGCTGCCGATTTTAAGTCATTTACATTCCGTTATCGAGGTATAGTTCATACTATTACTACTTCTATGATGAAATCCATTTTTGGATTTCCTACCTCGGGGATCCATCGGGTGCCCCCGGAATTTAATCCAAATCTAGCGTGGTTTGAGTTTACAGGTTTCCATAATTGGGCATCGGGAGGGATGTCTAGTGGCTTTCTTCGAGACCCCGAGATCGGCGTCCTACACAAGTTCATTGCCTACTCCATCTCGGGCAATGAACAAGCAAACAAAGTGAATACAGTGGAGTGCTTCCTACTCCATTGCGCTATCAAGAAGAAGAAGATTTGTTCGTCTTCCTTCATCTTCGAGGCCCTTCAATCTATTCAACGGCGGAAGCGGGCCCACGCCTCCCTTTTACATCTCGCGACCCCACTAGCCTTGCACCTTAGGCTCATCGGTCCAAATGGCCCCCCCAACCAAGAGCCACTCCTCACAAAGTACATTGACATTAATGAGTTGAGGGGTGCGCCATTCGCTCTTTCTCGCACCGAGTTAGTGCCACAAGAGCGGAGGAATTGTGTGCGGCGCTACTTAAACGCATCCCGAGTATTAAATGCATCCGAAGAACCGGGAGATGCACATATGGAGGACAATGAGGACCCTCAATCCGAGCATGAGGAGGAAGAGCAAGCCGAGGACGACACCGCTTGGCTTGGCTATGACCATGCGGACACTGCCGAGGGATCCGGACTGGGTACCCACCCTCAATGGGGTACCCAGTCACAATGGGGCGGACAACCTCAATGGAACACCCAATGGGAGAATTTCACTTCCGAGGTCACTACGGAGATACGTGGAATGCGCTCTGACGTCCGCGACCTACATACTCGCCTCGACACACATCAACAGCAGTGGGTGGCTCAGAACCGGGCAATGGAAGAGCAAACCCGACTACTACGGGAGATGCAACAACAATGGTCTTCTTGGACCCTTGGCGGTGCACCCACCTATCCTCCCCCCGACCAACAGTGAGATTTTGTCTCACTGTTGAGGTACTTTTATTGCTTTCTTTTCTTTTTCGTGTGAGTGTGTTTTCGGCTAACTTTTGTTTGTTTCCTTTTGTTTCTTAGTTTTTGTTTGCAGGTTTTTCTTTCCGTTTGTTGTCCCGAATGCCGCATATCAGGGACGTTTCTGTCTCCCTACTTTTTAGATCTTTACTTTCCGCAATGAGGGCATTGCTCTATTTTTGTAGGAGGGGGAGGGGTGTCTTTTTATGCATGCATTCGTTGTTTTTTTTTCGTGTCTTGTGAGCATGCAATATTTTTTTTGTTTGTGAGCTACTTGATCTTTATATATCGTGGGTAAATCGAAGCATGATTTATGTTTGAGATGAGACATGATTTGAATTCCTTGATTGATTGGAGTTGATTTATGTTGCGAAACGTAGATGAACTAAGAAAGTGTAGAACATTATGGCCGGATTGTAGATCTTAGTAGAATGATCAAAATAGTGATGCATGATGATATAAATTGATTGATTCAATTGGCTAGTTGTTGATGACCACTTGTTGCGTATCCGTGTTTTGTTAAATGAACTTTGTCAAGAGGTCTCTGCTCCTATGGGAACCATGAGCACGGGAAACCGCGTGAGGATACATTAAGGAACCCCTAATTGTTCACACCTCGCGACAATGACCATATAACTTGGCAAAGTTCTAAATAATTTCTTAAAGTTCTTAAAATAGAGGAATACAAAAAGGATTCTACCCCGCTCTCTTAAATCAAAATTACAAATTTATAAAAGAGATGGGTAAGGGAAACCACACCGGGAAAACTCGATCATTCGAAGTACTCACCCGGTGAATATTGTCCTAAATATTCCTCATGTTGAAAGAAAATAAAGAAAATAAAAAGATACGCGATTTAAGATGGATAAAAGCTCTAGCCGATTATGTGATCTCAATAACATCTTGTGCATTATTAAGTTATGTTGTTCGAATTGATTATAATCTAGTCTAAATAGTCTACTTCTTCTATGTTCTCTATGTGACGTGACGTGATGATATTAAGATCAATTTTGGAACGATTTGAAGTCTTGTCAAAAACACATATCATGATTAGAAAATTCCCCTAGCGATAGTTTAGACTAAGTTATGCTTGAGGACAAGCAAAGTTTTGTGTGTGGAGGGGTTGTTTAGTCTCATTTTGTTCGTCTAAACCTAGGTTTTTCGTAGTTCTATTCGTATTATTTTCCCTCATTTCGTGATGTTTTGGCTCGAATTATGTTTCATTTTATGTTTCAGGATTATTGGCCTAAACGAGCATTGAAGTCGGAAAAGGAACGAAGAAGAACCGAAAAACGAGAAGAAAATGAAGACAAGTGCTGAGGCACAAGTCAGCGGTCGCATGAATCCCAGCGGCCGCTGACTAGGCCATACGCGCCAGCGCGCGCCAGCGATCGCGCCAGCCTCAGCACACGAGTCAGCGGCCGCTGACTAGACTAAGCTGTCGCTGACCCCGCAATTCTCGCGCAGGCCGTTGCAACCAACCCTCGTGCCACTCGGAACAGATAGAGTATGCGCACGGTGACTTCCAGGGGCCGCTGACTTGACTCTCGCTATATAAAGACACGTTGCGCCATTCATTCGATAGCTCTCAACTCTCCGTGCTGCGTCCCGACTTCTTTTGGCACGAATTCCTAGACTAGTTTCCCAGCATATTTTTACTGTTTTTAGTTCATCTCGATCCCGCATTCAAGGGTCGAGACTTAGCATTCTAGATAGGATCTTTCATTTCGTACTTCGTTTTAGAGTTAGCCGATTACAACATTCGAACACCGTATTTCCAGATTTTCATTGTCGTTTCCAGACGTACTTCAAGTATTAATTCAAATTTGTTTCTTTCCCTTTACTTCTTGCTTTTATTTATTTATTGTTATCGTTGTTTCGTTATATGCTTTCAAGTTCTTTCACAGTTTTTAATTTCCAGATTTATTTTCGTTCTTCTTTCGTTTTCAAACTTCAAGTTCTTTACTTTCTTAGATTAGATTTATTTTCCATTCTTAGTTTAGATTTTAATTACTTTATTATTTACATTTTTCGCCTAGTTATAAAAATCCAAATCAATTCCTTTTACTGTTTTTCGTTTCATGAACAAAGATTTAAATTGCCCTGCTAAGCCTTCCTTGAGAATACGATTAGGGTCAACTTATTAATCTATAACGAACTCGTTTTAAATTGCGAGTGACTTAATATAATTGGAAGTATATCGGATGGAAATATTCCTCGTGCCCGATACTGAGTCCCTTTATCGGATAGTGGGTCTGGTCTAAACAACGCCACGTACTACAGTTTACAAATAAGTTGAAACACTACTCAAGGAATTCTTAATGATTGCCAAGAGAATGGACAAGATGGAAATCAGATCGAGAAAATATCGAAGGTTCTACAAAGACAACAAAAGTAGATACTAAAAGAACAAAGAAGCAGAACGATCTGATGACAAAACAGAAACTAGAGGTAATGGTAAGATCACTAATCTTAAAGACTATACTTGTTAAGGCTGTGGGATAACAGGTCACTTCAAAACAGATTGCCCTGACTTGTCTAAAAGCCAAAGAGAAGAACTACGAGCTAAGAGAGATTGAAAACTCAGAGCTCAACGTAAAGCTATTATAGCAGAAGAAGACTCTAGCAGCTCCAGTCATCTAACAGATAGTTCATCAGAAGATGCTGAAGCATTTTACGCAGGAGAAACAGATGAAGATTGGGATGAGTGCTACATGGGTCTAGACAATGGACTCGACCAGAATGAGGTAAACTCACATGTATCTCTATCTTCAAATAAATCTGCCTATGATTCAAGAAATGAAGATTAACCAGAAGTAACATGGGATGAAATCAATGAGATGTTCAAAAGCTACACCAGCATCAAGAAGCTATTTTCTGAAGTCATAAAGGAAAATGACAAGCTGAATGACACTGTAAAATTCTTAAGTGAAGCAAACACCAAGTTCTCTGCACAAATAAATGGTCTTGGAGAGCAGATCAAGACAAAAGATGCAGAGATATATTCACTCAACTCCAAGGTGAAAGATGTAATTCACAATAAGGATGTAGTGGAAGAGAAATTAAAGAAAAATATGGAGAACATGAGCAAAATCAACAAGAGTCAAGAACGAGCTGAAATGATTATAGATATGCAACAGAAAGGGAGAGCTGGTTTAGGTTACAATGGAAGTACTAGCAAGACTCAGTTTGTCCCTGAAAGGAAGAATATACCAGATCAAATAAAAGATCTCAAGAACAAGATAGATCAACCCAAAAAATTGATGATGAAGCAGACAGGAAACAACAGACATCATCAGAAAGAAGGTCAATCTGCTCAATATAAGAAAACAGATAAACACAGGGAGCAGAAGACACCTCTTAAGATATCCTCAAATAACAAGAAGAAGATAGATTGGGACAACATTGAGAGAAACCATCCCTATAACTACAAAGCCATATGCAGAACAGATGATACTGGAAGAAAAATTAGGTGCTATATATGTGTTCCTTATACTAGATTCATCTGGGTCCCCAAGGGAATATTTGCTACTAACCAAGCACCCAATTGTTGAAAGGGTAGCTAAAGTTTATTAATTGCAGGATCGAAGAACTGCAAGAAGAAGCAAAGTAGCAGAGGGAACAGTCAGGATAATTGATAGTGGATATTCAAAACACATGACATGTGATAAGAATGCTCTATCAAATTATGTTGAACGAGAAGGACCACAGGTAACCTTTGGATGCAATTCAAAAGGCAACACCAGAGGTTATGGTAATATAACTATTGACAAGACCACCATCTCCAATGTCTCGTATGTCGAGGGTCTTAGTCATAACTTATTCTCAGTAAGCCAATTCTGTGCAAATGGAAATCAGATTATTTTTTATGCTAACAATTGTTTTGTGAAAAGCAAGGAAGGAGATGAGATTCTTCTTACCGGAAAATTGCAGGATAGATTATATATTGTGCAATGGAACAACCAGATTGAGACATGTCTGATCACTAAGACAGTATCAGAAACTAGTTGGCTATGGCATAAACGACTAAGTCATGTCAATTTCAAGTCAATCAATAAGATTGCACGAGAGAAACTAGTCGAAGGATTACCAGATCAAGTATATGACAAGAACCACATCTGCGAAGCATGTCAAGCTGGGAAACAAACCAGATCATCTTTTTCTAGCAAAGCTGTTCAGTCTTCTACCAGAATCTTGGAGTTACTACATTTAGACTTATTTGGTCCAGTCAAACCATTAAGTATAAATGGTAGAAAATACACTCTGGTCATCATTGATGATTATTCAAGATTCACATGGGTAATCTTCTTACATAAGAAGAAAGAGACATTGGAAAAGCTGCCAAACTTCCTCCACAAAATCACCAAGAAAAAGGAAGTTTCTGTTACAACCATCAGAACAGATCGTGGAACAGAATTCTTAAACCAGAAGATTGATGACTACTGCAACCAGATGGGAATCACACATCAGACATCTGCAGCTAGAACACCTCAACAGAATGGAGTAGTTGAAAGAAGGAACAGATCATTAAAAGAAGCAGCTCGCACCATGCTTAATGCAACCAAATTATCAAAGAAATTCTGGGCAGAAGCCATCTATACGGCCTGCTATACACAGAACAGATCCGTGGTCACCATCAGACATGGGAAGACACCATACGAAGTTTGGAACAACAGAAAGCCCAGGATACATTACTTCCGTACTTTTGGTTGTTTGTGTTACATTCATAATAATGGGAAATCTCAGTTGAACACCTTTGATAGTAAAGCTGACCCTGGAATATTCTTAGGATATTCTGATGTTAGCAAAGCTTATAGGGTTTACAACAAGAAGACTCATATTGTGGAGGTAACACCTCATATTGTTTTTGATGAATCTTTTATAGATGACAGAGAGTTAGTTGATGATCATACACAAGGCCAGAACAAAAATAAGAGAACAGAAGGAATTATGCTCGAAGATATTCTAATCTGGAATACAACAGAAGACAATGATATTCATGTTTCATCTACTGCTGAAGCAATAAGCTCACAGCAAGGGGGAACAGAACATATCATTCTGGACCTTAACAGATCAATAACTCCACCCAAAGATAATCAACCAGAACAAGACAATATTGAGCAAGATCAAGATCAGCCAGAAGAATCAAGAGACACAAATGGTTGGAATAATAATCAAGAAATCGAAGAACCAGAAGTTGAAAATCCTTTTCAACCATCTTATCCAGAATTCGAGGACCCAACAAATGAACCAGATGCTGAGATATCAAAAGAAGAGATGTCCAACAGAAGGATATAGATACAAGACAATCATCCTCCTGAACAAATTGTTGGGAACCCAGCAGATCGAGTAAGAACTAGAAGAATGCATGGAGAAAGTGCACTTCTTAGTTGCTACTTATCACGTGCTGAACCCTCTGATACTTATGAAGCACTCAAAGATGCAGACTGGGTCATTGCTATGCAATAAGAACTCAACGAGTTCAAAAGAAATCAAGTTTGGTATATAGTAGACAGACCAAAACATCAGGGAGTGATAGGTGTCAAATGGGTATTCAAGAATAAACGAGATGAAAACAGTGAAGTAGTCAGAAACAAAGCTAGACTTGTTGCAAAGGGATACAGTCAACAGGAAGGTATCGACTTTGACGAGACTTTTGCACCGGTTGCCAGATTGGAAGCAATCAGACTATTCCTCGCATATGCAGCATACAAGAGATTCAAAATGTACCAGATGGATGTTAAAAGTGCATTCTTAAATGGTATACTTGAAGAAGAAGTATATGTTGAGCAACCACCTGGTTTTGAAGAAGGAAATCCAGACCATAAAGTATATAGATTAGCTAAAGCAGTCTATGGATTAAAACAAGCACCCAGAGCGTGGTATGAAACTTTGTCAACATTCCTGCTGGAATCAGGTTGCAAAAGAGGCTCTGTTGACAAAACCCTGTTTGTCATCAAAGTTAAAGAACATATCCTTTTGGTCCAGATATATGTCGATGACATAATTTTTGGATCACAATCTCCTTATTTATGTGATAAATTTGCTGAACTAATGAAGAATAAATATCAAATGTCCATGATGGGCGAGATGAATTTCTTTCTAGGTTTGCAGGTAAAGCAGTTACCAGATGGTATCTTTGTAAATCAAGCAAAGTACATTAACGATCTGGTGAACAAATTTGGGGTTAAAGACAGTAATCCAGTCAAAATTCCAATACAAACCAACGGGAAGATAGATCCAGATCCTGAAGGCAAACCAACAGACATAACACAATACAGAGGGATTATTGGCTCACTATTGTATCTTACTGCAAGTCGACCAAATATCACATTTGCAGTTGGAGTGTGTGCCAGATACCAAGCCAATCCCAAAGAATCACATATGCTAGCTGTCAAAAAGATACTTAGATATCTTAAAGGAACAGCTAACATTGGTCTCTGGTATCCGTGTGATGACAACTTTGAACTAACAGGCTATTCTGACTCAGACTATGCAGGATGCAAACTGGACAGAAAGTCTACTTCTGGTACATGTCAATTTCTTGGAAACAAGTTGATATCTTGGTTCTCAAAGAAGCAGACATACGTTGCCACATCAACAACAGAAGCAGAATACATGGCTGCTGGAAGCTGTTGTGCACAGATCTTATGGTTGAAACAGCAACTAAGGGATTATGAGATCGAAGTAAAAGAGATACCTATATTCTGTGACAGTTCAAGTGCAATAGCTATAACACAGAATCTAGTACTCCATACAAGATGCAAACATGTTGATGTGAGACATCATTTTATCAGAGATCATGTGGAGAGAAAGCATATTCAGATAGAGAAGATTCACACAGATATCCAACGTGCTGACATTTTGACTAAAGCTTTACCAGAAGAAAGATTTAAGATGTTATGTGGAAAGCTTGGATTACTAAATCTGGGTAACAGATACAAACAGTGACAGAATGCAGACAACAGAAGGTCACCAGAAAGAAGACACCAGAAAGCTATCAGAAAGAAGACAACATAAAGTCATCAGAATGACAAAACCAGAAAGTTATCAGAATGAAGAACCAGAATGTCTACCAAAATGACAGAATGCCAAACAAGATGGAAATAAAAATTTCACGTGTCATAACTTACTCAGATTAAGGACAGTGCCACGTGGAAATTATTTCTTAATTACTAAGTCACTTTTCATAATCAATCTCCAAGATTACAGTCTGCAAAGATATTTTCTAACCTAGATTTGCTAAATCTTCTATATTTGTGATGATTAGCACATCTAGAGCGTATATCACACGCAAGGAAAGGCGGCAAAACAAAAGAACTGAAGCGGGAAAACCTAAAGAGGGAGATACTCATCCAACCCTTCAATATTTATCTCTTTCATCTGTGCCGTTGATTACTTTGTTATATATATGCAACATTCCTCACTGGACTATTCACCTTCACGTTAATCGCACTGAGCACTACTCTCTCTAAGCACTTAAGAATTTCTCAGACTCGAATTCTTTACAAAATCTCCTAAAACACTTTGCGTTTGATCATGGCACCTCAAACTTCCCTGTTTCTTCAACATGTGGCCGAGGTTCAGAAGTTTCTATCTCCTGAACCCTATGCTGTCTTTGATACTCACGGGTTTCGCAAACTCGAAGAAATTTTTGCCATGGTTTCAAGCTGCAAAGGTCTACAAGTTCATTAATCTTTCATTTTTTTGCATCTTACTACGCTTATTTTTCTATGGCTTTACTTGTCTTATGGAAAAATGCTTTATAAGTGTGTATAGATTGTTTATGTGCTTGGATACTCATTCGTGTTTACATCATATAAACTGACATACATATATATATATGTGCTCTGTATATTCTTGTGGTGTTAGGATTCTGCAATATTGTCACTTCGCATCCCAACATATTTTTGGCAAAACAAGTAGCTACCTTCTACCTGACATGGCAGAATGACAAGAATGGAAATGAAGCAAATGTCTTGATGCCCATAGGGGATAGAACCAGCAAGAAAACTTACAATGTCATCTCAATGATCAACTAGGCATACCGGTTGAAAGATGAAGGAATGATGTTGGATGAGATTACCTCTGAACAACTCCAAGCAGCAGTGGAAATGGTGATAGTGATACCCATCTCATACACTAGGAGGATGTTCCAACGAGCTCTTCTTCAACCTGGGTTCAAATTACTGTTTGAACTGGTTCAGAAAATCTTTCTTAACCACAGTGGTTCATATGACCAGGTGACACCAGAGAAATTCAGGATTGTCACAGCAGTTGTACTCAATCTCAGAGTCAACTGGAGCCGCATTCTTTTTGACTTGATGGCTAAGGAAGCCAAGTTGGTAAACTACACCAAGGATAACAGAGGCAAGGGAATCTCAGTGGAAGTGAGGAGGAACCTGCGTCATGCCACCAAAATCAGTATAATGGTAGAACGATTCTTCAAGCAGCAAGTTTGGGAAGATGCTGTGGAGTTCAACACAAGTCTCACCATACCCAAGGACCAACATCAACTGGAAATGTCTATGGGGTTGAATCCAGCACTCTTCAACAAGACTACGGATGAAGTACATCATGCAGTACTGCTTGAAATGGGAAGCTCTAATCCCACATGGATGCCACCTACCAAAGGTGTTGAAAAACAGAAGAAAGTGTAGAAAGAAAAGCCAGCTCGCAAACCTTCAGCCAAGAGAGGAAGTTCTGTTGACACAGAAACTTCTGCCTCTCAGCCTAAACAGAAGAAGCGCAGATTAAGGAAAGTTGAGTCTCCACCACCACCAGAAACAGCAGCAAAACCAGGAGAGGAGGAGACACAGGCTGAGATGGTATCTCCAGATGCTCCACAAACAGAGTCTCCAGCGACTGATGTGGTACCAGAAACAAGCTTTAACCCACATCAGGAGAAAGATTTTTCTCCCGCCAGAACACCCACACCCTCACCAAACAGAATGGAAAGAATCAGTGAGGATGACGAAGAAGGAGAATCTGTGGATGAAGAGGAAGAGAGGAAACGTCAAGCAGAAAGTGTTATCAACCTACTGGAGAATGAAGCAGAACACTCTGTGCTGCAAGAGTTTCGTGGCATTCACCTTCTTCCAGAAAATCTGGGAGCAGCCAAGCGCGTGAAATTCTACTTGCTGGTCAAGAACAGCGAGTACTATATATTCGATGCGCTGCTCCAGACCAGAACCATCAAAGATTTGAAGAAAGAAGAAGCAACTATGCTCAGTCTGCTTCAAGCCACATCAGTCAAAGAAGTCAGACAAGAATATCCACACCTTATCCTGGCACTCATGAAACATGAGGCAGGACTTTTGAAAATAGATCTGAAATCATTTTACACGGGTAAAATGGATTTCTTCTTGAGTGTACCAGAGGAAACAGCAGAACCTGCTCAAACAGAACAACCACCACCACCGCCAGAACATAGACCTGAACAGCCCTAGAAGACTACCAAGCAAGTCCCAATCATCAATCTTGACCCGGTTGATGATGATCTGGTGGGACAGACCATTGGTGGTGAACCAAGCAATGAACTGTACACACCCGGAGTGGCCTCGAAACTCAAAAAACATGTCAACTTCTACACAATGGAGGAACTGCTGGAGAGAGAAACCAGACCTTTCAACAATTTTCAGCTCGATAATCTTATTACTCTTCAAGTCGAATACTGTTTGACAGCAACATGCAATATTCTCCAAGAGAAGGCCACCCAAATACTTTCTGACTTCAACCAACACTAGAAGGACTACATCAACGACATGGATACTGATATCCGACGAAAGCTTCGCACGGTCCAGAAGGAGCTGGATAAAAAGATTGACGATGATAGATTGGCCAATGAAGCAGATCAAGCCAAAATCAACCTCCGACTAGATGCTGTAGAAGAGAAAGCGGAGAAAATAACTACTTTGGTAGCTAACCTTCTGGCCAAACAGCAAGCAACCATCGATACTGCAGTCGGACAGAAGGTTGCACAGCTCTCTACAGAACTCCAGGAAGACATTGCTCTATCCATTCATACTCAAATGGCCATCTTTGAAAAAGAGAAATTTGTGGAACTAATGAAGACACATCAGACGGATGTTTTAAATGATCTGCTATATCCGAACCCAGAAGAATTCGAGCAGCAAACAACCCGCATCTCTGTTGTCGAAGAGCTCCAAGAAACGTATGACAAAACATTGTCTACAATGAATAGCAGACTAGAGCAGAAACTAGATGCCTCCGACCAGACAGTCAACTTACTGCTTGGATTCAATGCTGATGCTCAAGAGAGAATGGAGAAGATGTCAGAGGCGATTACCTCGCTTCACACGCTCATCAAGACCCTCTTTGATGATGTCGAAAAGGGGGAAATCTCAGGAGGAAAAGACAGCAAGGGCATGAGTAAAGGAAAGACCTTGCAAACAGAAGAGGTTAGGGACGAAGCAGAAACCCCTGTGGCTAACATGGGAAAATCAGTGAGAGAAAGGCCAACCACACCTCCGAGACCAGACCCCACCCTTCTTGGGACAGAACAAGCTCAAGCTTCTGATGTACAACAGACACCAAAAGACAAAGGCAAAAAGCCAATCGATGAGGGCAATCAGATAGCTGAATTGCTGTTGTTCGGGGTGAACATGGAGCAAGCTTGTGATCCCCTGTTCAGAGCTCAGTTCTACAAAGAACAAGCGGAGAGAGAGAAGAAAATTGCAACTCAGGAAGCCAAGGAGAAATCCTTCCAAACACCCTTCTCCTCGCTGTCATCTGCAGAACGTTCACAACAGCAGTCCTCTCAATCAACTACTCAATCGAAGAAGAGAAAGAAGAAACCCTTCTCATGGAATCTGTCCTTAAAGAAACAGACACCTATTGATGCATGGGTTCCAGAATGTGATCAAAATGACTGGGAAAAAGTCAAGCAAGGATTTATTTTGAACAGATATTTTTTGAAGGAGCCTACATACTCATAATCAACTCCAGATGAGGACTTCATCCGATACCTGGAAAACTTCAGTGACCAGAGCCTTATACAGAGGGTCAGAACAGCTGCATCTGATGCCAAAATCCAGCTCAAGGCTCCAGAGAAACAGTTTATGTTGTGCCCAACAATTCTAGGGAGTAACATCCCAGACAAGACTTACATCCTAAACTACATCAATCAACTGGCCAAAATCAAAGGATATAAGATCGATAACCATGATCCAAATTACGCCAGGGTGAGAGATGGAATTTACGAGAGTATACAGCTAGTCTCTGATGCACAAAGAGAGAAGATGAAGAAGGGCGGAGCAGCCAGATGGTACTCTTAGATAGATCCTATTATTTATCTTATGTTTTGCTCTCTCTGTCACTTCTACTGTCTACTTGTACCTATCTCTATATATATATCAGTGGATGTGAATTTTTCTAAAGACAAAGACTTATTGTCCAGAAACTTTCATTTTCTGTCTTTTATTGTTATAAAACTTATATAACAATCTGCCAGAACATGCTCTATGTTACTTTGTTTATTCTGTCTAAGTGTGGTTTCGACATCATCAAAAAGGGGGAAATTGTTGGGAACCCCACAATTATTTTAAGTTTTGAAGATGTTCTCTCGAAAACACACTTAGGATTATTCATGTTCTGTATTACTTGTATCTGGTCTATATGTGACAGGTACCCCAATATTCAGAACGACCAGAAAGTTGATGCATATCAACTCAGACAGAAAGTTGATCCAAAGAGTCTCAACCAGAAAGTTGAAGAAAATCAACTCAGACAGAAAGTTGATCCAGAGAGTCTCAACCAGAAAGTTGAAGAAAATCAACTCAGACAGAAAGTTGATCCAGAGAGTCTCAACCAGAAAGTTGAAGAAAATCAACTCAGACAGAAAGTTGAAACAGAAACTCTCAACCAGAAAGTTCAACCAGATCAACACTCAAATGCTGAAATCAGATGAAGTATCAATGAATCCCAAAAGTCTAAATCAAGCCTTTCGTACCACAAAAGGAAGAGAATCAATCAAGACAAGAAAAAGGAAAGCAGTATCTGTAAAACGATCTGCTTACCATACTTGGAAGATTTTGTCAACTCCAATAGAAGGCAAGAGGAGATAATCTGGGGATTCACTATCATTGATTGATGAAATCATATTTACTTCAAATCAATCAAGCTCAACGGTTAGAATTTCAAAATTCTACACCTATAAAAGCTCGGAACAAAGATTGGCAGATATACATGCGAATAAGATCATCTATCATCTGAAGCTACTCTGCCCAGAAATCATCTCAAACATCAAAGCTTTCACTGAGAGAAGATTTCAACCAGATCGTGTTCCAAGCCGTTCGTGATCATAATCACACCTCGATTCAAGTCTGTCCTATCAAGAGAAAAGGAAGGAGATCTTTGCTAGCTAGTAGTTCTCTAGTGGATTAACGTGAAGAGATCCTGTTTACAGTAGTTTTCTGTAAGTTGTAAAGGAACACGACCCTTATTCGTGCATAAGTTTCAACCAGGTTGTGTTTGAAACTTGTGGCTCGTTCTCAGCGAGTATAAATAAGAAGAGTATCCTAGTAGTGGATATCTAATCCAGTTTGGATTAGACTGTGGACGTAGGGGGTTTCCCGAACCACGTAAAATAACTGTGTTATTTACTTTCTGCATTTATATTCCAGTTGTTTTATTCACTATCTGTCATACTCATTCAAACTGCTCTCTTAATCAATCTCTAAATATTCGGTTAAGTTTTCAAAAGGTTTTCTAAACAAAGAGCACCGACTAAGTCCACCATTATTCCGCACTCAATACATTGTTGGAGAATAAGATTACTCTTACTCTCTGCTTTGTGTTACTCACTAGAGAGATTCTGTCTGGACAGAACAAGATCGATTAGATAGTCGATCTGGTCTGACACTTTGAGCAATCCGTTACATAGAAAGCTTAAATCTCTCTTATTCTAATTAGTCAAGTAAACTGAAAAGTTTGTATTTGGTGTATTCCTCCCCCCCGCCCCATACACGAAACCTTGCTCTTTCAGGACCAACAGGTATGAACATTAATTGCTAGAGCTTTAAATCCTTACCTCAAGGCTGCCACTATTTCTCTTCTCCCGGTTCTTCTTCAAACTCCAAATTGGCAGCACTTCGTGAGAGTTAAATGGGGTGAGTTTCAGTCTTAGTATTTACTCTTTATATAGAGACAATAAATCTCTACAGGGTACTCTCTCTACTTTCTTTCTGCACTAACTTTCTTCTTTAGACGTTGCAGGACATGGGGGTGCTTGACTTCGGTTGTTTGATTGAAGCTTGATGCACAGATTGCAAATCTTACTAAATCTCACATTTCCCTATGTAATATTTAGGTCTCAATCCTATTGTGTAAACTGTATCCTAAATCTCTTTTTTGTACTAAAATGTGTTACGTACTGTACATTGTAGTTCTATCTCATATATATATATTGTTGTCGTATATTTTAGTTACAAAACGAAAATAATAATAGTAGTAGTAGTAGTAGTAATAATAATAGTAGTAGTAGTAGTAGTAGTAGTAGTAGTAGTAGTAGTAGTAGTAGTAGTAGTAATAATAATAATAATAATAATAATAATAATAATAATAATAATAATA
>JAPKLX010000279.1:182623-212043 GCA_026898415.1 Leonotis leonurus
TATGCAACGAGAATCTTTGCACCGATAACCAAGGAGTTGATCAAGGCGTAACAAGTTGAACCCCAAGCCAAGTATCTTTTTTGCTTTATACTTTACTTTTGTTTTAATTTAGGTCTTGGTTACTTTCCTACCTAAGGCAGGCCCCCCTTATAAAAATATATAAATCGTGACAGAGAGAGATAGTACTTCAACTCCCTGTGGGATACACCATGTTCTTGCCACTATGCGGAACCTAGTGAAAAGTATAGGTATTATAAATTTCTCTTGACAGGAGTGATAACGACTCGGCTCCGTAAGGTTGACGTCGTTGCTAGGAATGATAATATTTTTCAAGTATTTAATAAACCTCCCAGTGCCGTCTAATTGACACCAAAACTCACACCCGTCAATCTCCCACGCACCAACCTTATGAACTTCTAAACAATTCTCAATCTACTTACTAGAATATCGTGTAGGCGAATCTATCTAGTAATTTAGGAGTAAAGAAGAACGAAAATTGAAGCGTGGAATGGTCTCTCAATTTTTGAAAATAAGAGTTAAAACTTTTATGATGATGGCCGAAAATTATGTCTATATGGAATGTATTTTTCTGCCCCCTCTAATGCTCATTTTATAGATATTGTGGGGTAAGTTAGGGCTTCTAAAGAGAAAGAATTAGATCTCAAATAATAGAACCATATTCCAACATTTATCTCTTGCAGTTACCAACTATAATTCAAATTCAAATTTGAATTATATTAAAATTAATATGGGCTTGTAAAATTTCATAATTTCATTAAATTAATTTCCAAGTCACATTTGGGCCCAATTAAATTTAATTAATTATTTGGTCCACCTTAGACTTAAATTAAATAATTTAAATTAATTTATCCTCTAATTAATTACTCCATGGAAATGCAATAAAGTGCAGTTCTATTAAATATTTATCGACTCCACTATAAGATAAATATTGAACTCATCTTGATTCATTCGAATTACGGATGTAACCCTTTTGTCATTAATTATTTCTCGTGTTTAAGATTTTCTAAATCCATTAATTAATTCAGTTTGCTGACAACTCACAATTAATTAATATATTTATTCGTGAGTGATCCGGTTCAGACCTTAATTATTACATATGTAATAAATTCCCAACCGACCGGGTGTCTTATGCAATAAACTTTTTGAACGCCTCACGTGGTTTTAATCAACTCGTGTCACTGAGACGCAATTCTGTACAACTGACAGTCTAGCACTTCTGGCTAAGCGAATGATTACCGCCCAAGACATCACTATATAGAGTTACAAAAAATCCGCAAGAGTTGATGAATCAAAGCAGCATATAATCAACCGCATATACTAATGTCATTGTCACAGATTAAGAAATGAACTAATTTCGGAGACCTCGTTCTAAGTATCAGCTTGTTAGAACTTATCTCACTTTGACACCTCTTAATATTTATACGCAAAGCATGTGTATCCGCTTATACATACCGATATCATTCTGCAGGCTAAGTTTAGTTCTCGCATCAAATGATATCACAGCCTTTATCGATTAGACTGTCCAAGTTTGTCTAGACTATGACTTTATACTACAAGAAAACCCTAACAATCTCCCACTTATACTCAAACATGCTTTAGAGTATACAATCTGTGTCACTTGACATCACAAATCTCCCACTTATACCTAAAGCAGGTCCACTACACATATCACCCCAAATCCTTCTAACCGCCTCTCGAACATTTTACCATTCAGGCTTTTTGAAGGATTAGTCAGGTAGTAATCTGACGCTGCCTTGGACACTACTACTTTGTCCCTCTGCACTATATCTTTAAATGATATGGTACTTCCTCTCAATATGTTTGCTTGTCTTGTGGATCCGTGGTTCCTCTGATTTTGCCACTACACCTGAGTTATCACAATAAAACGTGATACTCGAAGGCATACTCAAAATCACATATAGGTCCATCAAGAAGCTCATGAGCCAAACCGCTTCCTTTGAGGCTTCTGTCACGACCACATATTCGGTATTCATGGTGGAGTCCATGATGCATTTCTGTTTCACACTCCTCCATATCACGGCTCCACCTCCCAAACGAAACACATAACCAGAGGTTAATTTCCTTGAATCACAGTTCGTCTGAAAATCAGAATTTGTTTAACCAAAAGGATAAAGTGTGTTTGACTAGTAAACCAAACAACACTCCTTATTCCGTTTAATGTACTTGAGTATATTCTTTACTTCCATCCATTGATCCTTTCTTGGATTAGACTGATATCATGCTCCATGCCTACGACAAAGCAGATATCCGCACTAGTACACATCATAGCATACATGAGACTACCTACTGCAAAAGTATAAGGTATTAGTCTCATCTCCTCTTTCTCTACAGGTGTCTTAGAACACATGTCATGAGAAAGTACGATTCCAAGTCTGAAAGGTAAGAAACCCTTCTTGGAATCCTGCATGTTAAAGCGTCTAAATATAGTCTCGATATAGGACCATTGCAATAGGCACAACATTCTCTTTCTTCAGTCACGAATGACCCTAATGTTCGAGAATGTATCGTGCTTCTCCTATATCCATCATATCGAATTGAATAAACATGTATGCTCTAACATCCAAAAACATCTTATTGACACTTCCAATCAAGAGAATGTCATCTATGTATAGCATCAAAAGAAACAACCGTCTTACCCTCACACTTCTTGTACACACTGCTTTCGTCAGGGCACTAATCAAATCCATAGGACTTGATAACCTAATCGAAACAAAGTTTCCATGACCGTGAGGCTTGCTTAAGTCCATAGATGGACTTTTTAAGCTTCCACACCATGTGTTCCTTTCCTTGAACTGCATAGCCCTCGGGTCGTTTCATATGGATGTTTTCTTCAAGAGTTTCATTTAGGAAAGCTATTTTGACATCCATTTATCATACTTCCCAATCCATGTGTTACAACTAACAAGAATATACGAACAGACTTGAGCATGGCTACTGGTGAGAAGGTCTTATCGTAATCGATACCTTCTTTTTTAGTATAGCTCTTATCTACTAGTCTAGCCTTGAAGATTACGACATTACCGTCAGTTCCTCATTTCCGCTTGAAGATCCATTTACTCCCAATGGCCTTGCAGCCGTCGGGAAAATCAACTAGCTCGTATACTTCATTTTCTAACATGTATTGCAGTTCAGACTTCATCGCCTCTTGTCATAGGTGATAGTCCTTGTCTTGGTTCGTCAGATGCCTGCTTCGTCAAAATTCTATGGGTCCGAGTTATATAGGCTTGGGACTGAGTTAGATGTCTCTCCCACTCCAATGAATCAAATGGATTGGCGAAAAACCCTCCCACTATGACGAGGCTCCACTACAGGTGGTACAAGTGTTTAGGTTGGTGCTGGTGGTGGTTGTGTTTCTTTTAAATTTGAACAAGCTATAGTTCTCATTTTCCTTGAGAACTATCTTGCTTCTGGGCTTGTGGTTGTTCACATAGTCATCTTCAAGAAATCGAGTGTGGGTGCTAATCACGACCTTTTGATTTCTGAGACTATAAAACTCTCACTGTTTCGTCCTTTTTGGACAACCCCACACCATGAGATGTCTTAAACTGGGCTGGCGCTGCCCTGTCCACAGCTCAATCGGTTTCTTAGGGACCAACTTGGATGGTTCCAAGATAAATGTGTAAACTGTCGTTTCAAGAGCATATCCCCAAAACGAAATAGGCAACTCTGCATAACTCATCATTGATCTCACCATCTCCATAAGCGTTCTATTTCGTCTTTCTTCTACACCATTTTTCTGGAATTACCACCGATGCAGTTAACTGAGATTGATTCCCTGCTTCCGACAGATGGTTCAAAAAACTCAGCACTGAGATATTCGCCTCTACGATCAGAACGCAAACACTTGATAGTCCTTTTCTGATGATTCTCCACAAGTTCCCTGAATTCCTTAAATTTCTGAAATGAATCAGACTTGTGGTGCATCAAGTAGACATATCCAAACTTCAAGTAATCATCAATAAAAATGATGAAATACTTCATGCCACCTCTGGCCTGGGTCATCATTGGAACACAAATATCGGAGTGAATGATATCCAACACATCTTGGGCTCTATTTCCTTTGACTTTGAAAGGTCTCTTGGTCATTATACCTTCCAAGCAAGATTCACAAGTCGGGTATGGCTCAACTTGGAATTTATCCAAAAGGCCCATGTTCCACTAACATTTGAATTCTCATAAGGTTAATATGTCCAATCCTTAAGTTTCATAGATATGTATTATTCAACGAAAGAAAAGAAGTTTTTCTCTTCTTGGAGTTAGTATATAAATTAAAAGTCGTACTTTGCTGCTTAGGCTGTGCACATATAGTATATAAATTGTTTACCATCGTGCCGGTGTAGAAAATATGATTTCCATCTTGATAATCATCAAAGGAAACTAAGTATCTACTCTGGATCAGTTTTGAAATCGAAATTAAATTCTTTCTAAAACTGACCACGAGGAAAACATCTCTCAATACTAGAACAGAATAGTGTCGCCCAGAAGGAGAAAATCTCGTCTTCCTTAAGTAGTCTAGTTCGCAGGAATGCCTGTGAATTGTAGCAAACATAGTCTATGGCTCTTGTATCTACCACCCAAGACTGGGCAAAACCAGTCATCAAACATGTTTCCACTAATAAGGCGTAAAATGTATCTGTACTGTTTCCCCACTTCTCACGAAGTAGACGATCAGATTTCCAGTGTCCTATCTGACTAAACTCTAGACTTTTCAGTTTGTTTCCTCTTGACAACTTAAGTTTCTCCTTCCCAGATGGTGTTTTAGAGAATCTGGAGGGCATTCTTATCAAGAACAAACCTTGTATCACTTGTCGTCAGGACTTTATCCAAATTATTAAAACAATCGATGTATATAGGACCGTCGAATGTAATTTTAAAAAAAAATAGGGTAAGTGAGTTTAAAGTCATGCTTTAAAGAACAGAATTAAGAATAAATCAAATAATCCATCATAAATAACATGTTCAAATGCAGATAATCGAGAACCTTAAAAAAATGATCACGCATTGATCATACTGTTTAAAATCAATCACGCAAGCCACGCAGTGTGATCGATTACACAATCAATTTTAAAACGCTTTTACTGGTCATGCAACTCAACAGTCAGAGGCCGCGTTGTGTTGCTATAACTACCAAATTGCACGTAAGTCAATACCATGAGCCTGACACCAAAGAAATTAATTAACTTTAGTAAGCCCACAGCGGAGGGGTCATATTGCCATCAATTAAATTCTTACAGCCAGCTATAGAGAAGTCTTGTCACGTGAGTTGGTAAAATGTGATCCCGCTTGGAATCAAAACAAGTTACTTCACGAAAAGATCATCTCATGGAGACCATATGTGATATTAGCAAAATTAAATAAATAAAATTATAATCACAATTATCGCTTAGTCATTTTTAACAAAAGGTTTTTAACTTGGATAATCACATATTATGAAATGTCTAAAACATATAAGATCTCCATAAAATCATGGCATATCAAATTAGACAAGATCTCCATAATAAATAGCAAACAAAAGCCAAATTAAAACAATTAAGCACATAATAAGGGAAATAATTACATCAATTATCCAAAATTAACTAAATATGAATCCTCCATCTTCTTGCTTTGTAGATGTCATTGTATCACGGAAACTAATTCCTAAAATTTAGAAAATAAAATTTCCACCGGATACCGGAAATTAATTCCTATTAAAATAGGAAATCGAAACTCCTCCGAATATTGAAAATTAATTTCTAAAATTAAGGAAATCAAGTCTCCCTGGGATCTCGGGAATTATTTTTTATCGTTGAATAAATCAAATTTCTATCGAATCTTGAAATTAATTCCTAAAGTATCGGAAATCAAATCTCATTCGAATTTGAAATTAATTCTTCAAATTAAAAAAATTCTTGGAAATTAATTTTTTCTCGTTTGAAGAAATCAAATTTCCATCGAATCTTAAAATTAATTTCTATGATTTAGGAAATCAAATCTCATTCGAATTTGAAATTAATTCTTCAAATTAAAGAAATTAATTTCCTTAGACTAAGGAAACCAATTCCTGAAATATAGGAAATAAATCCCTCAATTTGAGGAAACAAATTCCTCAATTTAAGGAAACAAATTCCTTAAAATCCTCATTCTTCTCCAATTTGAATTTTGAATTTAAACCGAACTAAAAAATATCCTAAAATTCAAAAAATGAACCCGGATCACGTTCAGACCTGCCCAGGGCCTGCCTCAACTGCAGCCGAAGCTGCCGAGGGTTGAGGTGCCGCTGGCACGCGCCTGCACCAGTGCCCTATGGCACGCTGTGCCGTGTGCCAGTGGCTTGTGCCGTGCGCGCCGGTGCCTGCGTCGGCCCCTGTGCCGCTCGCGTTAGGGCCTGTGCCGGGGGAGGCCATGGTTCGCGCCACGGTCCGGTTCCAGCCTTCGTTTCTCCGCCTCATTTTCGTGCAGATTTATCTCCCTCAAATTACATTTTAAATATGACATTTACAAGAGAAATATTCTAATCTACCTAATCTAACATGGTCAACCTTCGTGTGATTACACTAAAGCCTCAAACCGGGCACCAAAAAACGAACAAACGAATAAAAGCGAAATAAAATCATATAAGCCACGTAATAAGAAACTAGTTGATTAGCTTATTGTTGCTTTACTTGACTAGACCTTCCCCCCGGTAATCACTTCACTTATTGATGAATCTTAATAAATTATTTATGTAAAGTAGTTAGGTTAGATCACTTGACTCTTTTCCTTTGTTTGATCAAGGGGATCGAAGGGAGTGCGATAGGGCATCATCTATCCGGGTCGGTGCCGGACTCCTTTGTGAATCAGTCCCTTTCCTTATCTTCTAGAGTTCGGTTTGTTGATCGAGAAAGCGGCAGGACCGTCAAGCTTAGCCTTGAGTTGGATATCACATATATAATGCTAAAATTAAATCTATCATCCTAATATCAAATTACGATCACATTCATATAAATAAGAATTAAATTCAATTCATATAAAAATTAAAATATTGTGACCGGCTTTAATATCAACTGATGAAACCCGTATGAGGGGCTCACGAATTTGCAGGATCCACAGGTATAATTAATTACATGAATAATTATTTCTTATGCACATAGGAGAATATAAAAGTGGAAACATAAATTTTATCTCCTAAGCAAATCATCCGCTTGTGGAGAGACGAATTAAATCGTTGGCTATCAAATCGCAATCCACACCAATTCGAATTCTCTTCTCGATCTCCCACGCACCGACCTTGGGAACTTTTAACCTATTCTCAATCTAATTACTAGAATATCGTGTGGACGAATCTATCTTGCAATTTAGGACAAAAGAATAACGAAAATTGGAGCGTGGAATGCTCTCTAAATTTTCGAAAATAAGAGTTATAACTCTTATGATGATGACCAAAAATTACGTCTATATGGGATGTAATTTTCGGCCCCCTCTAATGCTCCTTTTATAGATATTGTGGGGTAGGTTAGAGCTTCTAAGGAGAAAGAATTAGATTCCAAATAATATAACCATATTCTCACATTTATCTCTTGCAGTTACCAACTATAATTCAACTTCAAATTTAAATTATATTAAAATTAATATGGGCTTGGAAAAATTCATAATTTGATTAAATTAATTTTCAAGTCACCTTTGGGCCCAATTAAATTTAATTAATTGTTTGGTCCACCTTAGACTTAAATTTAATAATTTAAATTAATTTATCCTCCAATTAATTACACCATGGAAATGCAATAAAGTGCAGTTCTATTATAAATATTTATCGACTCCACTATAGGATAAATATTGAACTTATCTTGATTCATTTGAATTACGGATGTAACCCTTTTGTCATTAATTATTTCTCGTGTTTAAGATTTTCTAAATCCATTAATTAATTGAGTTTGCTGACAACTCACAATTAATTAATATATTTATTCGTGAGTGATCCAGTTCAGACCTTAATTATTACATATGTAATAAATTCCCAACCGACCAGGTGTCTTATGCAATAAACTTTTCTGAACGCCTTACGCGGATTTAATCAACTCGTGCCACCGAGACACGATTATGTACAACTGACAGTCGAGCACTTTTGGCTAAACCAATGACCACCGCTCAAGACATCACTATATAGGGTTACAAAAAACCCGCAAGCGTTGATGAATCAAAGCAGCGTATAATCAACCGCCTATACTAATGTCATCGTCACATATTAAGAAATGAACTAACTTTTGAGACCTCGTTCTAAGTATCAGCACGTTAGAACTTATCTCACTGTGAAACCTCTCAATATGTATATACAAAGCATGTGTGTCCGCTTATAAATACCGACATTATTCTGCGGGCTAAGGTCAGCTCTCGCATCATATGATATCGCAGCCTTTACTGACTAGACTGTCCAAATCTGTCTAGACTGTAACTTTATACTACAAATGAGCCGATTGTGTTACCTTCTGTGATCATCGATCCACCACACAGTCTACAATTGTAATAACTGGACTTGTTTGTAATTCACTATATAATAATAATAAATAACAAACCAATGATAGAAACATTTATTCTCATTAAAGTAGAATTGAAAACAGGTTTGATACATCGTCCAAGTATAAAGCATGCTTTGAGAAATAAAATCTTAACAGCCTCCGCTTTAGTCGCCTATCTCGTGCGTCGGTGAGGTTCGGGATTCTTGATTGTCGCCCTTTTGAACCTCCTCTTTTGTTTAATTTCCTTCAGAAATTTCAACATAAAGGATTTTTCAACAGCTTCGGCCTCCAAGTTCTCATTTGGCCCTTCTTCTTCATGGGGCAGTTTGTCGTCCTGGACATCACCATCTTCTTTATTTGTGTCTTGCCCGTCAAATATCTTTATAAGTGAAAGTATTTCATCATGAGGTTGTGACATTGTGTTGGCTGGGTTGGGAATCGACTCAGCCACTGTGTTCTTCGTGGTTTCCTTCGCTAGGAGTTTTGATTGGGAATCAATTCATGGTTGGTGTGAACAGATCTTCTGAATCGAAGTTGGATGAATAGTTAATGAGCTTCAACTTTCCTTCCTCCATTGGAGCAAAATGTGTCTCTTCAGATTTGAATATGGAGCCTTGTGTGTTACTAAGAGAGCATTTTCTTGACATGATATATTTCGAAAAATAATTGAGAGTGAAAGGATGAAGATGAACTGCTTTTTAGTTTTTGATATTTAAATCGACGTAGTCAGTTTCTTTAAACTGCTTTTTAGTTTTTTATATTTAAATCGACGTAGTTAGTTTCTTTAAATCTCATTTTTCATATCAAACAGATATCAATGTGTCAGACATTGTCCCTTGTTCCAGATTCTGACTTACTTGTTGTATGAGACAATCTTCAAGTTATGTTCCTGACGCTAAGCCCCCTTTACAGAAGACAAATGTTTACTTCAGATGATGCATAGCCCTAGTGCAGCACATAGGTATTCAAACCTTTCGCCATATAAAGGTTCGGTGAATATATCAGTCAGCTCCATTTTGGTGGATATGTGTTGTATTTCAAGAATTTGTTCTTCTACCAACTCTCTTATAAAATAATATTTTATGACTATGTGTTTCGCCCTTGAGTGGTTTAATGGATTCTTTGACAAGTTAGTGGCTCCTTTGTTGTCGCAAAATAACTTGAAACTTTTGTTGTTGATACCATAATCTTTAAGCATTTTTCTCATCCATAGAAATTGTGTGCACACACTTCCCGAGGCAATGTATTCGACTTCGGTAGAGGATAAAGAGATAATGTTTTGTTTCTTGATGTGCCATGTGATAAGATTTTCTCCAAGGTAGAAGCATCCTCCGATCCAGTTGTGCTTTTTCTGTCGTTTGAATTTCCGGCCCAATCAGCATCACGATATCCTTTCAATATCATTAAAATTTCTTTAGCAAACCAAATCTACGTAATTTATAATGTTGTTGACTGCTTTGAGATGACTTTCTTTGGGATTAGATTAAAATCTGAAACAAACTCCGACTGTAGGCAATGTCAGGTCTATTTGCAGTGAGATATTGAAGGTTTCCTATCATACTTGGATACATAGATTGATCTACTCGAGGTCCTTTGCCGTCTGCCATTAGTTTTGTAGATGTACTCATGGATGTTCTTTTGGACTTTGAAATTTCTAAGCCAAATTTATTTACCAAGTTTTTTGCGTACTTGTTTTGGCATACAAATATTCCTTCATCCTTTTGAGAATCTTGTAGACCTAGGAAGAATTGTTGATTTCCAAACATACTCATAGAAAATCTATGTGTCATATTTGAGATAAACTCAGAGACTAAGTCTTTGGAGCGGGATCCAAAAATTATATCATCAACATAGATTTGTACAAGCAGTATGTCGTGATGGTCATGCTTGACAAATAAAGTTTTATCTGTTGTACCTCTTTTGAATCCTTTGGAGATCAAGAATTCAAATAATGTGTTGTATCGTGCTCATGGAGCTTTTTTGAGACTATATAGGGCTTTGTTCAGCCTATATACTTGGTTGGGTTTGGTTGGACCCTCAAAACCTTTACGTTGCTTTACATAGACTTCTTCAATAAGATTTTCATTCAAGAATGCATTTTTTTCATCTATTTAATAGAGATTAAATCTAATACTGCAAGTCATTCCAATGAGAAACTTTACTGAATCGAGTCTGGTGACTGGTGCAAAAGTTTCTCCTTAGTCAACACATTTTTCTTGAGAGTATTCTTGGAGACTTGGTTACCTTGTTAATGAGGTTCTAACTCCTTTTTGTTCATTTCTTCATCTTTTGTTGGGATGGCTAAGATTGGTTCATGTTGTGAGCATCTCAACTTCATCCATGGATGTTTGATTATCATGTTGATCTTTAAAAGCAACATTATGGACTCTATGATTGTTCCAGTGCTTTTGTTGAAGACTCTGAAGGCCCGACTATTTATTGAATATCCAAGAAATATGGCTTCAACTCCATAGTCGTCTAATTTCTTTCTTTGCTCACAGTAATTGAGTAAATAGCAAGTTGAGCCGAAGATATGTAGATGTTTGATGTTTGGTTTTCTTCCTCTCCATATTTTATAAGGTGTAGTCTGTATTTTGGGTCGTGAGTAGACTCCGTTGCATAAGTAACATGCAGTATTAAATGCTTCAGGCTAAAATTTACTTGAAATGTCTTTTGCTTTCATCATTGTTCTAGTCATTTCTTGAAGAGTTATGTTCTTCATTTCTACAACTCCGTTTTGTTCTGGAGTTTCGGGAGCGGAGAATTGATGCATTATTCCTTTCGAGTTGTAGAAGTTCTCAAATTCATTATTTTCGAATTATTTTCCATGATCACTACGAATGGCTTTTACATGAAGTTCTGTTTCAATTTCAAGTCTTTTGCATATGATGTTGAATGATTCGAATGCATCTGATTTTTCTCTTAGAAATTCTTCCCATGTATACCTTGAGAAGTTGTCGACGCATGCTAGTATGTATCTCTTTTCACCTATGTTTTCAACTTGCATTGGTCCCATGAGATCCATGTGTATAAGATCCAAGACTTTGTTCGTGATGATTTTCTATACTCTCTTGTGAGGATAGTGGGTTTGCTTGCCGAGTTGACAAGGTCCGCCTATTTCTATGCTTTCATAAGATATGTTTGGTAATCCGATAACTGATTCGGCAGAGACAAGTTTTTGTATATTCATGTATCTTGTGTGATCTAGATTATCATGATATGTTTAAATGATGGTGGATCGGGCTTGAGATAGGTAGTTTTGGGTGTCACGATATAGCAGTTGTCAGATGACCTTTTTCCAATAAAAAATATGGTTTCTTTATCCAATATTTTGCATTCATCTTTTCCAAACTTTATGTCGAGTCCTTCGTCACATAACTAACTAATACTAATAAGATTTGCTTTTAGTCCTTCCACATAGAGTACGTTGTCGAGAGGTGGCATACAAGGACTATCCAACATTCCAGCACCCAAGACTCTGCATCTGGCCCCATCCCCAAATATTACAAATTCATCTTTGCATTTTGTAATGTTTTTCAGTAGCTCTTTGTTCCCGGTCATATGTTTGGAACAACCACTATTGATGTTCCAGGATCAACAGGTTTAATTAATCATACAAATAATTAATTCTTAATACATTTAATACATATAGGAGAATATAATTGCGGAATAATTAAATTATACCTTCTCCTACGCAACTCCTTCGCTTGTGGAGAAACGATTTGGATCGTTAGCCACGAATAGCAATGCATTCCGATGGAATCTACACTTGATCTCCTTCAATCCTACCTCGGAAACTTCTAACCTATTCCCGATCTACTTCCTTGAATATCGTGTGGGCGAATCTATCAAGTCATTTAGGAGAAAAGAAGAACGAAAATTAGAGTGTTGAATACTCTTAATAATTTTCGAAAATAGAGACTTATTTCTCTATTATGATGGCCGAAAATAATGAGGTAAGAAGAGAGAATTTCCGGCCCCTTCAAGTGCTTATTTTATAGATATTTTGGGTTAGGTTAGGATTTATAAGGTGAATGGATAAGATTTCAAATAATATAACTAATATCTCACTTTAATCTCCTGCAGTTTCCATCTATTATTCAAATTTAAATTTTAATAATTGAAAATTAATTTTGCCTTGGTAAAATACCATAATTTAATTTAATTAATTTTCAAGTCACTTTTGGGCTCAATTAAATTTAATTAATTATTTGGTACAACTTAGACTTAAATTAATTAATTTAACCTCAAATTAATTACTATATGGAAATGCAATAAAGTGTAATTCTATAATAAACATTTATCGACTCCACTATAGGATAAATATTGAACTCATATTGATCCATTCAAATTACGGATGTAACCCTCTTGTCATTAATTATTTTCCGCGTTTAAGATTTACTAAATTCATTAATTAATTGAGTTTGCTGACAACTCACAATTAATTAATATATTTATTCGTGAGTGATCTGGTTTAGACCTTAATTATTACATACGGAATAAATTACAACCGGCCGGGTTTCTTATACAATAAACCTTTCTGAACGCCTCGCGCAGATTTAATCAACTCGTGTCAGCGAGATGCAATTCTGTACGACTGACAGTCGAGCACTTCTAGCTAGGTCAATCACTACTATCCAAGGCATCACTATTTTAGGTTACAAAAAACCTGCAAGCGTAGATGAATCAAAGCAGCGTATAATCAACCACTTATATTAATGTCATCATCACAGATTAAGAAATGAACTAATTTTCGAGACCTGATTCTAAGTATCAGCATGTAGAACTTATCTCACTGTGAAACCTCTCAATATGTATACGCAAAGCATGTGTATCAGCTTATACATACCGATATCATTATGCAGGCTAAGGTCAGCTCTAGCATCAAATGATATCGCAGCCTTTACCGACTAGACTGTTCAAGTCTGTATAGACTGTGACTTTATGCTACAAAGGATCTGATTGTGTTACCTTCTGTGATCATCGATCTATCACACAGTCTACAATTATAGTAAATGGACTTGTTTGCAATTCAATATATAATAATAATAAATAACAAACCAATAATAGAAACATTTATTCTCATTAAAATGAAATTGAAAACAAGTCTGATACATCATCTAAGCATAAAGCATGATTTGAGGTATACAAACCCTAACACGATGTACAATTCTCCATATTCAGCTTTTGAGCGATTACATGTGTGAACCATGTATCCCTTTACAGTTTGGTGCATTCTTCATTCTATATATTAATGTCTTGGCCATCTGGTTGCTTGATAAGCCCGGAAATATGGTCGAATCTGTCGTGGCTTGTCACAATGATAACAAATTGGGATGAACCTTCCTCTGATTTTGGATCGAAGATCGCGATGACGGTTCTTTCTTTGGGTTGTAATCTTATTATAAGATAAGATTTTGATGTTGTCTGTTTCTGACTTGGCTTTCCAAGTTTGGATGTGGTCTATTTTTCACTTGGCTTTCAAGATCGAATATTTAGGAGGTCCATTGTTTATTTCATAGCCTATTCTAGTTTTTTCATAGGATGTCTTTCCTTGGTTGATTATTTTGTCGAGTTTGTCAGATCTTCCGCTCATCATTCTCACCAGTTTCTCCATATGAACTACCTCCTAATTTTAGCGATGATAAGAGTCTCCTAGGTACTCAATACTTTCTGAAGCTGGTTGTTTTTAATTCTGAGAAGATCTCTTTCGTGTGTGACTTTCATAAGTTTTGAGGTTAAAGATTTGTTGATATTTTCTATCTTTTCACATTTTTCAATAGTTTTCCAGTATTCATTGATATATATCCTACATCGGGGTTGCTTTCAGAAAGAGAGGTTTCCGAATGGAAGTCTTGCTCCATAGATTGGTTTAATTCAGCATTAGCCACACGCGTCGTGTGACTTTGATGGGTTCGTCATCTTCATTTTTCTTGGTGTCATCATCACTATGTGATATGAAGTATGTCTTTTTGCTATGTTTTTGGTATTTGAACAGATTTGCACATTCGTTTTCGATGTGTCCATAACCACTGCATTCATAACATTTGGGTCTTTTATCTCTTTTTCCTTCATCTTTGGAACGTTCCTTGAGATAGGTTGTGAGTGAAGACTCAGTGTGTCGTCCTTTGATTTCTCCATCTCCAAATTGCTTATTTCCAAATCTTTTGTTGAATTTTTTTTGTTAACAATGCAATATCTTCGGCAAGTTCTCGTTTTGTGGTTCAATCCTCACTTGTATGTTCGATTTGTACGATTTTGAGAGCCAGATTTTTCCTTTTATCATTGGTATTTTCACGTCTCCCTATTTCAAAGGTTCTTAGGGTCCCGATCAGTTCGTTAGTTGTCATTGAATTTAGATCTCGGGCCTCCTCAATAGCAGACACTTTGTAATCGAACCTTTAAGGGAGAGACCTCAAAATCTTTCTCACAAGTTTGTTTTCTGGAATATTTTTCTCCGAAGAGAAAGCATTCATTCGACAAACTTAGTAACCTGGATTGAAATTCTAAAATGGTCTCATTTTCTTCCATTTTTTACATCTCGGATTAAGTTGTGAGTTGTTGAATTCGTTGACCATTAACTTTGTTGTTCCTTCGTAAGTGTTTTGAAGAATGCATCACGCTTCTTTGCAGGTTTTACAAGTAGAGATTATTGCAAAGACTTCAATACTGACAACTCCTTGTATTGTATTTAGGGCTTTTTGATTCATTCTTGGAGTTATCTTCTCTTCTTGAGTCCATTTGTCTCTGGCTTTGTTGTTGCCCTTGTCATCAGTGGGCTGTTGCCAACCATCTTCAACGATACTTCATGTTGATTCATCAATACATCTTATGAAGGAGGACATACAAACTTTCCAATAGCCATAGTTGGTTCCATAGAACTGAGGTGCTTGGGAAATGGAGAATCCTTCTTTGATGTTAGTCATAGATGTATCACGAGCGATGATTTAAACTAAGTAATACCTGAGATCACAACATCAATAACTTAGGTGACCTGCTCTGGTACCAATTGAGTTATTTTAGCATTTGTGACTTCTGTAATGGTGGTGAGTCAATTTCTGAGACAATGTTTAGAGAGAGTACGCACAAGAATGATGAGCCAGTTCGGCAATTCTTTGCCTACGTCTGGAGGGTGGTTATAAAAATCCGAAAGATCAATCCACTATTTAGAGATTCAGAGTTACAAGAAAACAATAGTCCTAACGTACTACTTTTTCTCGTCTCTCATCTAGCTCTCCCTAAGTGGCCATGATATTAGGCACACGCTACCCTGCAACCCAATCGAGCAGTCAGCCTATTTGTTTGAGGACTGCTTTTCTCTCTTAGAACAAAAACTCGCAAAGCCAAGTGTATTCACAAATAATAAAACAATTTGAGTGAGGAATAAATTTCTTCTTCGTTGAGTGAAATTGTTATGGGAACCCTTCTTCCTTTCATAGGCCCTTTATCCATATCTTTAATGACGTTCTTATAAGAGATGAAATTTGAATATTTAGAATTTGTGTTACAGGTGGGAGTCTTGTTTTTTAGGATTGAATCTTTTAACTTATCTATTTAAGATTTGACTGATTCTTCTTCTTGAAATTTCTCAACCGTTTATGTGCTTGATTCATTTGAGACATCATATGACACAGGTTTTCTATCAATACATAGACCGCCAACATAGTGTATAACACATGCACTCACAATAATATTAACAATAAATCAATTACTTTGCTGTTCAAATATAAAATGAACACCTTTTCCCTAATTTAAAATATGGTTATTGGAATTTGGACATTAATTAACGATATGGTCTTACAATTAAACAATTTCTTTGTTGGTGAAGTATAAATTTCTTTGTATAGTGTAAACAATTGTATTAAGTAAAATTGAAGAAAATGATGTACACGTCTTGCTTTGTAAATGGTTGATTAAATTTGTGAAATACTAAAAGTTAATAAGATTTTCACATCATCCAAGGTCCAGTTGTATTGTCATCACAACAAATTACGATAATCGATAATTTATTTCTCAAACCCCTATATAAATGTTTCGCATTTGAGACATATAGTTTAACCAAGAGTGTACGGCTTGTATTAATTAATCCAAATGTATGAACATTTGAACTTTTTCTAGTCAACCATTGTTTCCTACTCATAGGTGTGTAGTCAATTTAATTTGTTTTATCTTAATTACATAGTTTAAGTCAATTGCAGAATGATTTTATCGTTATTTATAGTATTGCATTACTTTATAGTGGCTAGTGAATAACTCAATCTTCACAAATCTAATTAAACAAATCTTTTCATATGGAGGGTTGACTATACATTTATAGAAATTTTGTGTTTAGTTTCTGACCAATGTGAATACGTTGAATTTGCTCTTGCCTTATACATGCATGAGATCTTGAGTGATTATGTATTTAGCTATTTCGCCTAATCAATATTAATTACAAAATAGTCTATTCCAAATTATATTTGGTAGCAACTTGCAACGTATTGCGGAAAGGGGGAATCTAATGTCAAGGGAGGAGGGGCTTCAGTCCTCTTATCACACAATTTTTTTAATGTTTTTTATATTTATAAAATCGTAAATTTATTACTCCCTTCGTCCTGCTAAAAGCGACTATAAGGAGTTCGGCATTGAGTTTAACAAAATAAAGTCTTGTGTTCTAGAAAAGTAGGAGTTAGTATTTTAAAAGTAATTTTTTTTTCCTTTTTAAGAAAGTGACCACTTTTAATGGAACTTTCCGAAAAGAAAATATGGTCACTTTTAACGGGACAAAACAAGTAGTATTTTTCAAATATGTGTACAAAAGCTCTTCACATCAGTTTGAATTGTAGCAAGATTTATTTTTTTTTTAATTAATATATCTAAACTCAAATCCTATTAACAATTATCTCTTCATCCGCCATTGATTACGAAGCTATCGCAAATACGGTTTGACCTATAATTCCAACAATTGAATGGCTTGGCTTGAGTCGTTCCCATCTGCCCAAAGTGTCAATTCGACTTATTAAATGGTACACAAACTCAACTCAAACTCGCAATTTGTGTTAACAAATATTTTGAATTCTTATTAGAAAGCCTACTATTGATATTTGAGTTTTATTTGAAATAATTGTTTTGAATCCTACTAAGATGGCACTTCCGTTGCCACCAACTCAATACGTTTGATTGCTCTAACAATGCATGACATATTAATTATGGGAATGTCTAGAAATATGGTCTTGATTTGATTTGAGTTCCAGCATATTTATTGTCAATATTATAAATATGATAAACGAATATTTATAGAACAATTCTTACTAGTAGTATTTTTATTTTGATAGATCCTCTATCTATAGGAATTACTGTAATTAATCATATGGTATTTTCGGGCATATATAGCTACATAGGGGCGCTTGGAACAAAATATGATTTGAGTATACGTGGAAAAATATCAGGAAATCGAATAAGTTGTTTTTATCACAACTATATATTTAGAGTGGGTTTCTTTTTAGAAATAAATTTATTTTTTCAAAATAGAGTTAAAAATGTAATCACTTTAAATTCTTTCCTTTTAATTAATTTATTATATTTAAATTATAACTCCACAATTTATTTCACTTATTCTCCTTATAATGGATAAAATGAAGGAGGAATAAATTGTGAAATTATAATTGAGCTATAAAGGATGAAAAAAAATGAATTTAAAAATAATAATATTCTTAATTAATTTCGAATAGATAAATTTAATCTTAAAAAGAACACATCCTTGTATGAAAAGGCATTGAGAAGTTGAGAATTACAGAACTTTACATTTATAAAAAAGAAGAGTACACATAATTTTTATTTTATTTCCCACAGTAATAGTGAGGAGGGGAAGAATCAAGAATGGGTAGCCCCGACAAGAGATGAGGTTTGGGTGAATTATTCAAAAACAATTTTTTTTAAGTTCGTATAGTTTACTACACTCTCCGTCCGAGTCGTATTTTTTTTCGAACCGTCCCAGCTAGCTTGAATTATTTTCCTTTTATACATATTTATTACATACATAAATTTAAATAATGTATATTCCTACCATCACTTTATACTTTAAACATACACTTCTTAATTCTCATGCTGAAAAAGAAGTGTCTCAAGCTAGTTGGGATGGAGAAAGTACGTAATAGGAGTATAAAATAAAAGAAGTATCGATTTATGAACAATTATTAATTTATCAATTTATTGAAATATTAGATTACACACAAAGGTTCAATTGAATATTTGAAAAGGGATTAGTTATTCTTATATTTTTTTCTTCTTCGGTCAACAAAGAGAATTTTATTACGAGAGAAATCAGAATAAAGTCCACACGAAACAAGAGGTAAAGATTAATACCTCACAAAAGAAAAGAAAAGAGAAAACGGACACAATCAAATGCAAAACCATGGGTAAGAAACCCATTTTTGAAAATCATAATCAACGAAAAGCCTAGGACTATTGCAACCAAGCAAAAACCAAGAACGGATTTTAAGGTCATCGAAAATCTTCCTTGCATTCTAATTCCTCCCATTGAAAACCACCGCATTTAGACCATTCCAAATCAGCCACACCAAACCAACCCAAAGACACGCACATACCTGCTTCTTTTTCTTCCCTTTGAAAAGCTCCGAGAAACTCCAAAAGTGTTGAGATGGCATTCTTGGAAAAACAGCCACGATGCCCAGCCACCTCAAGCATTCATACCAAATTTCCGTCACCCGCGTACACTCAAACAAGATATGTTCCACAGACTCCTCATCGCACCTGCACAACGGACATACCGTTGTAACCAAATCCGGTAAGCAATGTCTTTTCTGTAGCTCAACCCTTGTCGGAATCTTCCTGAGAAGAAAACATTTATATTTCTCTCTTCCAATTTAATGATTTTAAAAAATTAATTAATTATTCATAATTATAATTAAATCAACTTGTTTTTTCTGGACGAAGGATTACTAGTTTAAGTCTCATTTGGTAGATGCGAAATGTGCTCGCAGCATAGATTAACAAGTCTTCTTGAAGAATAGGTGGAAGAATTTGTAGATGGAGGTGCCCATTTTGTCAATATGGCTCCAGTCGACATCTACTATTTCATTAATGGAGAAGGAATTTTTTGGATAATGTTGCTATAAAATATAATAAAGATGTACTCCATCCATCCGTCCCCTAATAAGTGTTTCATAAGGAAAAAAAAAATTGCCGTGTCTTATTTCAAATTCCAAGAGTAAAATAATACAAAAGTTCTTATTTTACCCTTATAATTATTTAAATATTTTTTGTTTTTTATAGTTTTAATGTAATGATTAGGGGTAAAGAGTGTAATGTACTTTATTGTCTTAATATTTGAGTTTTTATGTTTTGGGACACTTAATTGGGGACGGAGGGAGTATGAATGTTCCAAAGATTTGGAATTTATACATCTTAATTAACGTGTCACTGACTATAAATCTCACATCTCGTGACTTCTCGAGTGTAGCTCCTGCAAAATAAGTCCGAAAAAATGATTGGAATTCTCCGGAGAGAGATTTCAATGCTCAAATCAGCAGTGATAAACTTTGAGAACTGTAATGTGTGTGTGAATGTAATATCATAAGAGAATAAGTGTAGAGAATGAGTATTGTTACCGTATTATTGTGAAATTGATTAAATGTTTATAGTCATGGAAAACAGAAGGTATTGTAGTAATATCCATGAACATATGATGATAAGTAAATTTGATGAGTAATTGAAATATCATGCAAATAGTGTTATATCAATAACATCTCTGATGGAGCCCAGTCGTTATTACTTAGGTCAAGTAAAATTATAATAACCTACACTCTTCACTAGGTTCTGCTAGTGGCAAGCACATGGTCGATCTCATTGAGAGTTGGTAAAGTTCTCTCTCGATGTCACAATTTGGGCTTTTGAATCTGAGTCTTGCCTTGGGCAATAAGTCGTAACCAAGCAGAAAGTAAATACTGAAAAATAAATAACTGAAAAGAAATAGAAAAGATAATCAATAGAGAAAGTAATTTGACTTGGAATTGATTCATCGGGTCTTGGCTTATGTCTTGATCATTGGTACAAAGATATTCACCATACTTGCATGTCGTTGGTTAAAGGCAGATCACTACAACCTGTCACTTGGACAACACAAGCCTCCAGTTCGTCCGACAGCAAACATATCACCAAGGAAACCCCTTTTTTTACTCGTCATGTAGCCACCAAGGCCCCACCCAGCATACCTTTTCGGCCCAAAAGATAAGAGTTACCAGCTCCCTTACCCCCTTACCCAAGGTCTCGCTCAAGCCAAGCATACTCCAATATACCCAACTGGACATTAGCGGGGCTGTTCAACCACGGGCACTCCATCTCAGACGCCCCACCCGTGGCGTTCCCATCCACATCACCACACTGATCCCTCTGACTGGCAAGGCGGAATCCACTTGACACTTTGGGCTTCCAGTACTCAATTGTAACCTCACCTTGCCCAAGATGCTACCGGCCGAATAACACCAAGGGCTTGATCAAGTTGTATAAAATTAGATCCAATGCTTTAGGAACACACACATGCAACTATGTTGGCCAAGTTAAACCTCACAATGATAAGTTGATTTTTGCTAAACTTGTTTAACCCAAACCAAGTATTAAAATTACATAGACATAAATAAAAGAAATGAAAAACAAAAGATAAAAGGACGACGTACTAGAATTAAATAGAAAACAGAAAACAATCCATGGCAGGACCAACCCTCACCAAGGCAAATAAATACAAGAAAAATAAAAGGTGTCTGGAGGCTTCGTTTCTTCCTCTCTTAGACTCTCAAAACATCAACTTTTTAATACACTAAGAAAAAGAACGAAGAGTGTGAATGATTCGTGTTGCAGCGGCTCTCCTCCACGTACTTCATGTTATGCTCTCTCTATTGACTATTGCTGCGACCAGGGCTTTATATAGAAGCTGGAGTGGGCTATGGGTCATGCTCATGACGTTTTGAGCAAGTTAGGGTTTCAAGGGATTTCTTTCCTTGCATAAATATCTTCAAGTATATCCATCCCTATCATCAATGAGGTCCAAATCGTGCATATCCATTGTGTAAGGAAATAAAGATCTCTTTCCTTATTTTCTCGCTGCTGCTAGGATCTTCCGCACCTTGCCCAAGGACCAGGTCAAGACATGTGGCGTATGCACCTTGCCTTCTGACTTGCCTGAACTTTTCTTATTTCTTCTCCATGTTTCTCCATGTGTCATAAAGTATTCTGGACGAATGTTCTCCTCGCCATCTTGCTCAAGGTCTAACTCATCTTGTTGGCGGCTAGGGTTTGTATGGAAGATCTTCTTTCCTTATTAAGTGGATCCCTAGTATCTCTAGCAGTTGAACTCCTTGATTCTTTCCTTGTGTAGCTCTGGCAGGATAAAAAATATATATTTCCTTGTTTGTGCTCCGTGGTTAGAATCTACATCCGCTCCTCTAAAGATCTTGTCAAATCTTTCCTTTTTAACTCCTCGTTCGCCAGATACTCTATCTTGGGCACAGTGAGTCTCCCAACGGCTTAACCAAGGTGTTGCTCAATAAACCCCACCTCCACTTTCCCACTCCTAAGGATGGACACTGCTTGCACTTGATGGGGTTGTTGATCTTGTCCCGGAATTTTCTCCATCTGTTGGTTTTGCTGCAACTGGTTAACAGCGCCAGAAATCTGCCACATGGCTGTCTCGAGGCGCTTAATTGTGGCTTCTTAGGCCTCTTAAGCCTTCTTTCTCTCTTGCATAAATGCAGCTAAACTGTCTTCAATGGATGATCTTTGGGGAGGAGCAGGTTGATGTGGGTGGTGCTGCACCGGTGGTTGATAGAACTGTTGTTGCTGCGGTGGAAAAAATTGTTGTTGCGGTGGTGGTGGGAAGTAAGGTTGCGACTGAGGTTGATACAAAGGCTTGAAATTTAGAGCCTGAGGACGTCGATTTTGAAAGTTTTGCGCTCCTTCCCCTTGAAATTGTGGCCTCCACCCCGTGTTTTGCTAATTCCTCCATGTATTTTGCTGACGTGGTGGTTAAAGCATGAATCCTTGTGCGGCATAAATTTCCTCCTCGCCTTCGACAGTCATCTCCGCCATTCGTTGGCATTCTTCCACTACGTGGCCATAGTCGCCACAAATACCGCATGGCTCAGGTGCATGTTGTTGAACAAATGGTGATGGGAGTCGGTTCATCTTTAATTCTTGTAGCTCTCTCATCATATCTGTCATTTGCTTCTTGAGATTGGGACTGGTCATCACTACACTGGCCTCCATTCGTCGCGGTCGAGAGGATTTTTATTGCAAACTCGCAGCTAAAGTCTCAAATATCTCATTTATCTCATATGTCGTCTTGACTGCAATATTTCCTCCTATTGAACTATCCACCATAAATTGAGTAGTCTGGAGTAAACTGTCATAGAAGAATTGACATAGCATCTCCGGTGCCATCTGATGGTGGGGCCACCGTTGTAGTAGCTCCTGGAATCTCTCACACGCCTCATGGAATGGCTCATCATTGGCTTGTGCGAAATTCATTATCTTAGTACGTACCGCTTGACTTTTGTGATGCGGGTAGTACTTCATCATGAACTTCTCAGAAACCGATGTCCAATTTGTAAGTGATCTGGATTGAAGAGATAGGAACCAGGATTTGGCCATATCCTTCAAAGTGTAAGGGAAACACTTCAATTTGAGTTGGTCCTCTGTCAGTGAGTGAAGTGGGAAATTTTGCACCACCGTGCAATATACTCGGTTGAAAGTCAAGGCATCTTCACTCGGGAGTCCATGGTAGGTTGGGAGTAGTGATTGGTGGTGTGGCTTCAATTTGTAGTTACGATCAACAGTGGAAAGAACAATGGCTGAAGTAGCGGTGGCGCCGAACTTGGGCCTTGTAACGCCCCCATTCTTTAAACAAGGACATTACGAAAACTATACTTTTCTTTAATCATTTAATATTATAAATCATATTATGAATCGTGTTTTAATGTAAGCAGCGGAGTGTAAGATAACATTTTTTTTTTCAAACAGACGGCATATCCCCTATAAATACGTATATGCCAACCTGAAATATCAACCAATAGCAATAACAACGATACCAAAATTGGGACACAACCCTCATCACACAAATATATATATACAAGCTAATCAAAATATCCACATCAGTTTAAAATTTCGCTTAAGTATGTTTCAACCAAACATAATTATCATAAGGACAATACCAATCTAAAATATTTGAACAAAACCAGGTTATGTCATATTATCATACGCATATAACATAATAACATAAGTTTTATGTAATCTAACATATTGGAACTGGGAGAGTATGGAGCACATCCCCGTCTGACTCCATCATCGACTCTTAACCTGCAAATACAACATTTAATAGGGTGTGAGTATGCGAGCACACTCAGTGGGGAATACGCTGCAAGCAGTTATAACCAATTGTGTAATGCAACATAACGTAATGAACCCCTTTTCCATTTACCGTTTAAATGAGACTAGCCTCGGTCCCTTGTGGACCCGACCCCTTGTGGGCCTACCCCTTGTGGGTAATTCATTTTCATTTCAACCCCTTGTGGGCCCCATTTATAGCTCATACGAATGAAACAAAACACAACAATGATTATAACCATGTAACCACTACGCTTACAGATAAAGTAAACCCCACCTCGATAGATGCAATTCAATTGGAAATCTTCAACTTTAGTCGGTTGTCCGTCCTCGAGCCTTGGATGTTGCGTCGCCTAGCACTTTAAAACTTAACTTATTACACATTCAAAGTACAAACTAGCTTAACTCATACAATTAGTGCTCAAATATAAAACTTGATTTTTACATATATAAGTTAAGCAATATTTCTCCATTCAAAATGTAAAACATAGAATGCAAATTACTAAATTCCGAATTTAAACTACAAGTTTCCGACATCAATTATGGACACTCGGTTTATCGGTTTCCAAAAACATAACCTCGAGTATAAATTCTAAGGATTGCACTTTAAAACTCCTAAAGAAATGTTTGGAATTCGGCATCGATTTGAAGCCGGAAAATTATACTCAATTCGCGCAGCTCCCGCAGCGCGTAGAATTGACACCCTAACTTCGTCAGGTCATAACTCCCTCATCCGACCTCCGATTTACAATCCAAAGGTACCGTTGGAAAGAAGACGAAAAGATCTTTAAAATGGTATCTGATATGTTAGGTTTTAGATAAGTAAAACGGACGAAAATGAGCCCGCAACCCGTTGCCCTGTTTCTGCCGAAACAGAGATGATACCTCGACACTCTAACTTTAGAGGCTTATAACTCCTTCGTTCTATGTCGGAATTACAATCCGAAGATCTCGTTGGAAAGAAGATGAAAAGACCTTTAAAATGGTATCTAATATGATGGATTTTGGATAAATAAAACTGATGAAAATCGACTCGCAACCTACTGCCCTGTTTCTGCCGAAAATTGAAAATTTAATTTTTCGATTTCGCCGACGTATTAACGACAAACCATGGCAGCAGCCCCGCTGCCGCCTCCGCCTCTCCTCCACCGGCGGACCTTTCTCCATAACACAAATCATAACCAACTTAGTCATATCTCCCTTACTATGTACAAACATATACACATATAAGGACACAATAGGACAATTAAATCAAGAAGAAGAACATAGTTCAAGGAGCTTACCTCAAGTTCTTGAAGAGAAAAAGGGAAAATGAAAGAAAGAGTAAGGGAAGAGATGTGGTCGTTTGGTGTAGAGAGGAAGAAATGAGTGTTGGAAATGTTCTACACACTTCTATATATATATATATATCATATTACTTAACTATTAAGAAAAGTAATAATATCTTAGATATTTTTAATAAAAATCATAGATATTTATCTTAAATATCTCCTAATATTTTATAAAAATAATGTATATTTTGCTAGGGCACATCCCGGCTCTAAGTCGGACAACCTGTAAACATTCGAAATCGAATCCATTAGTTCAAACATATAATAAATCAATTTATTTTTCAAACAATATTTTAAAAATTAATAAGACTTGCCAAAATCATATAAATGAAACTAAAAATTATGGCGGGATATTACAGGCCTAGTGATGTTGCCCATGTAGCACGGTCTCTCGTCAACAATCTCATCGGCCATCTCTTCGAATAAAAGCAATAGCGAGAATTCGTCAATGTGCTCGATGTCTTCTTCTACGGTGGCTAGGATCTCAGGCTTCTGGTTTATGTTGTCGATTAAGGGAGCCAAAGGCTTTCTAGCATTGCGGCGACCTTGCATACACAAGACTCAACGAAAATGTTACACGTACCACAATATAGAAGAAATAAGTAATCATAATAAATATAAATAAAAATAAAAAGAACAATCAATTAAATCGCCTAAAGCTTTCACCGGCAACGACGCCAAAATTTGTTCAACTAAAATTATTTCGAGTCGCTCGCAATCTTAACGAGGTCGTCTAGCAATGATGAGCCATCCCAAGTCGTATTCTCAAGGAAGATTTAGCAGGGCAATTTAATTCTTTGTTCATAAACGAAAGCGAGTAAAAAGATTTTTGAAGGTTTTAAAACTTGGCAAGGAATATAAATAATGAGCACGTGAAATCTAAGCTAATGAAAGGTAGCGATGAAACGAATTGTCTAACTAAGAAAACAAGATGCGAATTTAAAAGATGCAAGTAACATGGAAATCAGAATCAAAAGGAACGGGGAACGTACTAGGAAATTGAGGTTGAAAAGAGCGTAGCATAAATAATCGAAGTAAGAAAACGAAAGCATAAACAATTAAACTAACTAGATAATAAAAGAAACTAGAATAATAAACGAAAAACGAACTTGATTAATAACTGGAACGGTCTGGAATCCACAATAAAAAACTGAAGAAGAACTACGAACTAAAATGTTGTGATCGGCTATCCTTCGACATCCAATACTAAAACTAATAATGACTAACTAGAAATCAAAAGTCTCGACCCTCGAATAATAGGTCGAGAGGTGCTCAAAATATAAGTGCAATCATCTGAAAAAATGACCCGAAGAAGGTTTGGAAAACGATCTCTAAAAAGGTCTCGAAAAGGTGTCCATCGAATAAGAAATGCGTCGGGTATTTATAGGCGAGAGGAGAGGTCAGCGACCGCTCAAAGTCAGCGGGCGCTGAGTGGCACGGTTCCACGAGTCGCGAGCGCGGCCGTTGGGCGTTGACCGAGTCGGCCGCGTGGTCAACAACCGCTGGCCCTGGCTCACGCTGATTCTCACGCACTGGCTCAGTTGTCGCTTGACCTTGGCATGCACCATCTAGTCAGCGGCCGCTGACTAGTGCTCTCGGCATTGGTCTCTTTCGTCATTTCTCGATCTTTTCTCGTCTCTTTTCCAACTTCAACACTTGTTTAAGCTTGTGATCCTAACACATAAAGTGAAATGTAAATCGAGCCAAAACATCATACAAAGAGAGAAAACAATATGAATAAAACATGAAAAATATGAGTTTAGACGATCAAAAAGAGGCTAAACAGTCGTCTCTAGTTATCAGAGGAGTAGCATTGATATCATCTAAAAAATTATTATTAAATAATGTACAAAATCTATTAATGATCCAATATATTCCCCATGTCCCGCTAAATGCGGCCACAAAGAATTCGACACGGAGATTAAGAAAGTAAAGTGTTGTGTTTTAAAAAGTAGGAGAGAAGTATTTTAAAGGTAATTTTTTTTTTTTGGGAAAGTGGCCACTTTTAGTGGGACATCCCAAAAAGGAAACGTGGTCACATTTAACGGGACGGATGAAGTAATAAATATGTTGAATACCAAACAAGAGTTCAAAAATTAATTTACCTTTTATATTTATACCAAACAAGAGACAAATAAGTTTAAAATTTGTCTTACATTTTCTTAACTTAGTCTATATTATTTGTTATCTTAACATGTTTTTTCCTTTGTGCAATACCAAATAAGCCCTAATAGTATGAAATTATAATTTGAACTTATTTTAATCAAACTTGTAAGTATAGTATTTGGATTGTCCATAAAGAATATATTATTTTTTTAATATGATCCTATAAAATACTTAATATTTTAAACTACACTTTTATTATATTTTATGAGTTATTTTTTCTATTAAATACATATTTCATTCGTCCCACTATTTACGACATATGTTTTTGGATACGAATATTAAAAAATTATATTTTTATACTTCCTTTGTCCCGTCCTAATTGTTACGTTTTCTTTTTTGGGTTTTCCCAACATAAATGTCACATTTTCATTTTAAAATAACTTTATATATTACTTACATAATTTTTTTAAATAATATATATTTATATTATCATTTATACTACTTTTCAACTATCATTAAATTTCGTGTTCAAAGCAAATGTAATACTTAGAAGTATATAATATGGTATATCTCATTAAAATAAATTAACCTTTTAAGAGAAAAAAAAATATTTTTTAAAAACCATCCATTATTATTAAAATACATATTATAATAAATTGAGCCAAAAATAATCAAGCAGGAGTACTATTTTGCAAATTTTCTTTAAAATCCATATGAGTATTGGTAAAATGGAATGAGGAAAATAGTTGGAGACCTCGGTACTCATCACATGATATGAGGAGTAGAGTGTGTTTGCTGCATTTATTACTTGGTTACTACTGCTTTCTGATTCTGTATCTACTCTCTGCCCCTGCCCCTGCCCCTGCCCTCTGCCCCCTTCCCCGCCCAATCACGTGCCATTTCCATACTCTCTCTCTCTCAATTAATGCTCCACATCATCTAATTACTAATTAGGCCTCTCCTCCACTTAATTACCTAGCTTTAGGTTTAAATTATTTGGCAATAATTACCCTTACCTGGGGAATACAAAGTAGTAAACCAGATTCTACATTTTTTGTTTGGCGAAAATTAATACTACCCCTTTTGAAAAATTAGATGAAGAAATTATCCAAAACATTGCTATACATGTAGAAAATACTCAATTTACCTATAAATTTGTGCCCCAACTAAAAAAGTGATGCAAAAGTAAAAAATTAGGTCAAAAAAGGTAAAAGTAGTTGTAATATTGAATGGTTTAATAAAAGTTTGTGGGGGAAATAGCTTGAACCGCCCCTTCTCTTCTTCTTCGTCCTCTTGGACCGCCACCTCTCCTCTTCATTCTTTCTAAAATTCCACCACCTCTCCTCTTCATTCTTTCTAAAATTTGCAACTCCTTGGACCGCCCCCATCGTGATATTGGTGGAGTAGAGCGTCGTAGGACATAGCTTGATCCCAATTTGGACCGCCGGTGAGGTGGTGAAGCTACCATAGTCTTGGGAGCTCGTCGGACGTCGTTGGAGGCCATGGGAGACACGGATGAAGAAATTCCCACTCATATACAGGTACATCGTAGTCTCCTAAACCTAGTTATGCCCGAACCGCTAGATCAGGTAGCATGGACCGCCGGGTGCCTCTCGGCACAATGCCGGGCGGTCCATGATGATTACTCCGGCGGTTCAACAGCTCGAAAATTTTATGCAATTTCTTGACATCGTTTGATTATTTCAAATATGATTATGTACCTCTAAATTGATAGTTGTTAATTAATTATAATTGCATATTTTACTTAATTTCTGGGAATGATTTATACGTGTTTGAGACTGTCTTGTGTTATATGTGAATTGTACGTAATATTTGGATAATTTTGATACTCGAACCGCCGGAGCAGGCATGATGAACCGCCCGGAGCAGGCACACGGTCGGGCGGTCCAAAGCTATTAGTCCAGCGGTTTATGTTTGCACGAGTTCTATGAATTTTTGTGACATAATTTTGATTGTTGATTATCACTTTGACTGTAATTAATAATTAATTAGAATTGTTAAATAATTAAATGTAATTACAAAATAAGAAATCTAATTTAAATTAGAATTGTTAACAATTATCAATTAATTATTA
>JAPKLX010000279.1:214814-225350 GCA_026898415.1 Leonotis leonurus
GATATGATGTAGCTACTGCCCGATTTCGTTTTATTGTAGGTAATTTTTCAACATATAAGATATTGATAAACAATAACATACATGATATAAAACCATTTATGCATGAACCGCTAGATGGAAAGGTATGGACCGCTAGGGGTATTTTGGGTATGTCCCTGGCGGTCCATGCACATTCATCTAGCGGTTCAACCGTAAATGGCTTCATTTATCATTATAGTACACGAAAATCATAATATTAAGTTAAATTAAGCAACATGAAACTCATATAATCTATTACAAATATCAAAATAACATTTTCATGTAAACATAGTAATAATATTGAATTTTCCTAAACCAATATACTAAAACATTCACAAATATCATAGACTACAAGATCCATCATGAACCGCTAGATGAAGTACCATGGACCGCTAGAGTGCCTACGAGAGGTCCGAGCGGTCCATGGTACTTCATCTAGCGGTTCAAGGTTTATGTGAACAATAGCAACATTTAAATGCAATTACCAGATTTTTATCTTCGAGATCACTCTTTTTGATGCCAGATACGAGATAATTCGAGGAGAATGGTTTCAACAACCTCTTGCTTTGTTTGGGAGTGTTTTGAATTTGGTTTGGGATGTTTTGAATATTAATCATACAATGTAATCTTATGCTATATATATCAAACAATATTTCTTTTATTCAAAGCATCATATCTTGTTATATATATCAAACAAACATAATAGTCCAAAACTTATATTGTAATCAAGTGCACAATTATTTCTCAAAAAATGTGCAAGAATTGTGTAAGAATGTGTAAGAGTGTGTAAGATATATATATTTTTTAATAAAAATGAGTATTTTCTACATGTGTTTCAATATTTTGGGTATTTTATTAATACAAAAAATCAGTAGATTTCACAATTCTCACTTTTTTGTTACCTACTTTTACAGTGTGATGGGACGCCATTGCATATGTATTTGTATCGCAATCGCACGCCACCAACACACTTCTAAATGTTTGCACCAACACACTTCTAAATGTTTGCAACTTTCATTCTCTGCAGCTTACTCCTTGATATGATGATAACAAGTTAAATTCCATTATTTGCCCCTAATCATTACATTAAAAACATAAAAAGTAAAAATTTTAAAATGGAAAAAAGGGTAAAATAAAAACTTTATTAATATTTTACTCTTAAATTTTGAAATGGGACACTTATTAGGAGACAAAAGAATTTCTCTTATAGGACACTTATTACAGGACGGAGGGAGTATATCTATATATGTATGCGCTTAGTATTTCATTTACTTAAAAAATAGTCGAAGGAGATGAACAAGATAGAGCTTGGAAAAAAGAAAAAAAAAACACAAAGAAGTCTGGATACATTCATCTTTTATTTATTTTTGGATGGGTAAATGATTTACTCTATTAGTACTTTTAGAGAAAAATTGGTAATGAACAACGAAGATTGACCTAAATTAAGCATAGGGGTGCGTGTGTGAAGGAAAGGAAACATAACAACACGTGAGGTCGGCACTGTGAAAAGTGAGACATTTTTTATAAAAAGATTAATATTACTTGTCAAATCAAAAGTGAGACATTTTTGAAAAACATAACAATATCTTACGATGGTGGTGATTTATATGATCGCATCGTGTCTATAATGATTAAGCAATTGTGGATCTTAATGATTTTCTTGCGGTTGTTTCTGCGTGAGACTTCCGATATATCATATGCGTATGATAAATTTAGTGTTTTGGCGACTACACTATCATAGAAATCACCTAGTGTATTTGTGAAGGGTGGCTCCTTTCTATTAAGTTGCGATTTCTAGAGCACACATGATGATCGAGGGTATTTGTTGAGCCAAAAATTGTTTATCGCAGAGACGAATTTCCACAGGAATGATGCGTGTTTTGGGGGTTAATGTGTGTGTTTGTAAAGTTCAAAGTTTCTGACTACTTTGTGAGTGTTGTATATTCTCCTATATCACTAATGTGCAAGTTCAAAGTTTCTGACTACTTGTATTTACGCGTCAATATTCCTCTAGTTTTTCCTTTCCTTGTTATGTTTTCCATTTGTGGTGATTGTTGTAAATGGAAAGCATAAAATACATGTGATCACATAAAGGCAGAAAAGGGAAGCAGCGCTCGCTAGCTACCTAGCGAGCGCTGAGTGATGTTTATGCCCGAATACAAAACTCACACCTAGCGGTCGAAGGGGGGGGGGGGGGGGGGGGCGGGGTAGCGACCGCTAGGCATGTCTGGAACAGAACTTCCACCTAGCGGTCGCTAGGTGGGCAGCGGCCGCTGAGTCTTTTGTTTCTGCGAAGACAGAAAGTGCACCTAGCACTCGCTAGGTGACAGCGGTCGCTAGACCTATTATTTTTTTGCGTGAAATATGTTTCTGAACCAGTCAATTCACTTCTATTTTTTGGGATTATAGTTATGAGACGTGAGTGATTTCCTCCCTATATATTAACTCCTACAGAAAAACCCTAATAATTATTATTCATCTTCTACGTACATTCTCAGCAACTCTTTTCTCCACAGTAAAATAACCAAAGGATCTTTATTCTTCATCTTCCCCGTCGAATTTAGTCTCCAACCCGAAATTCGCAAGGGCACTACGAAACGTCGAGACCGTGTTAACCCTCGAGAGTATTTTTGGCATTGGAACCATGCACCAAGGGTTCGCCGAAAATAGCTTTTAGGACAGTGACTTCTCCACGACACGGGTTTAACGATTTATTTCTTTCGTTTGTTTTGTGATTTTACAAGTTCGAAGCTCCGATTCCAACAATTTATACTCTTTGTGTTCAAAAAAATTTTAATATTTTAAAATCACCATTTTACTATTGAAAAGCTGAGTGTTTGAACTGTAAGAGGCTAACATATAGTAATAGTAGTATTATAACCGCAATATTTTAAAAGTTGAGTAAAAAATAATTCATGTAAATATTGTAGTATTATCTAACGATAATGAAATGGATATAACGTCATTAGCTACTTTTCATTTTATAGAGAATGCTCTTGCAAGGCGACGTATAAACAATACGTTAATGCAAAGTTGAAAATGAATTAAACATACATGCATTAATACAACTTGGCTATTATTATGAAATCTATTTGTATTTATATCGTCATAATTAAGAGTAGGGCTGTCTAAATGGGTACCGGGTATCGGGTAAAACCTAAAAAACTCATACCCGATTGGGTATTGGGTGCCCGAATACCCGAATTATTCGGATATGGGACGAGTAAGGGATTAAGAAATTTAGATTTTTCGGGTTCGGGTATTACCCGATACCGTTCGAATATACCCGAATACCCGTTTATAAAATTGAATATATATTTTTTACTATACTTGTTATAATTAACATTAAATATTTTTGTCATATTTATAACTTAACCTAACTAAACTCTACCTAATAAAAACTCTAAGTAATGACACGTTGACTTATGATGTTTGAATTGTGCATTATGATGTTTGAATTTGCATTGTTTGCTTGAACTTTGTTATATATTTCATCCGTCCCATTAAGCTTGTCACGTTTTCCTTTTTGGGACATCCCACTGAGCTTGGCACACCCCAAAAATAGCAAAAGTTATCTCTTCAAAAAGGTGTAGACCCTACCACCTTTATACATTTTACACTACTTTATACACTCCCCTTAATAACCGTATCGAAAAAAAAGGTGTCAAGCTTAGTGGGACGGAGGAAGCATCTTATTTAATTTTGAGATTCAATATGAAGATTATTTAGTGGTTGAAGTTGAAAATAATTTATCAATAATTTTGTATTGACATGTGATGTGAAATAGATGTATTGATTGCATAATTATAGATTTTTTTTAATTAGGTATTCGGGTATTAGGGTACCCAACCCGAAATACCCGGTAGGGTATTGGTTACCCGAACTCTAATTCGGGTTCGGGAAACGGATATGCATTTTGATAGATTTCGGATACGGGTACCCGAAATTTTAGGGTAGAGTATCCGATCCGAACCGTTTAGACACCCCTAATTAAGAGCTGAGATTGGTTCCTTTACATAATATGAACTACTTACAAATATCACAACAAAATATGCATTGCATTATTATCTTACTTTGAAGGATAATAACATAAAAATATTAATTGAATTAATTTTAATATACGTCTAAATAATTAATTTGGTGGCTAATATATCATACTCTCTCTATTCCACTAAACTTGACACACTTCTCTTATTGGGACGTCCCACTAAGCTTGACACATTTCAAAAATAGTAAAAGTTATCCCTTAAAAAAGGTGTGGACCCTACTACCTTTATCACTCTTACACTACTTTATACACTCTCCTTAATAACCGCACCGAAAAAAAGTGTTATATTTAGTGGGACGGAGGGATTATATTTTTTAGGGTTAATATACTATAATAGTCATTCTTCAAAGAAATTAGTAAATAATTGCCACTTAAATTAAAACATGTCAATTATAGCCATCTTTTTATAAATTTACTAATTTAACCTTAATAGTCACAATTAAACTATTTTAACAAACATTCATATTTCTTTGTCAAAACTATCTCTCTCATCCAATTTTATAGTAAATTCACAAAATCACTACCGCCATCGTTGTTGTTGTCGTTGCTGCCGCTGTCACCACAGCCATCGCCACCACTGTTGTTGCTATTATTCGTAATTGTGCGAATTACATGAGCACGATAAGTTTTTGTTATGTTCGTGTAACTACACGCCTAACATGATAACATACTAAAAAAATTATACGAGTACGACGAGTTTTGGTTATTTTCGTGTAATAACATGACCAACAAGATAACATACTAAAGAAATTACACGAGCATGATAAGTTTTGGTTGTGTTCGTATAATCACACAACCAAAATTCTAGCACAATAAGGTAATTATACGACCACGACGAGTCTTTATTATGTTCGTGTAATCACACGATAAAGATGATAGCATACTAAAAAAATTACACAAGCACGACAAGTTTTGCTCGTGTAATCACACGACCAATTTTCTTATAATCACGTGATTAAGTTTAAGTAAATAGAGGGTAATTTTGTAATGGCGATTAATTTTTACTTTTTTCTTGAAGTGTCTATTATTTAATTTTTTTTTGCAAAAGTGGCTATAATTAAAATCAATAATAGGCATGCCTCTATTTTTTATTATATTTAAAATCAATAATAGGCCTGATATAAAAATATGTGTATACTTCATCCGTTCCCAATTAATTATCCCCAAATATAAAAATTCACATACTAATACAATTAATAATTTTTGCTATTTACCACTAATAATTGTATAGAAAACATAAAAAGTAAAATTAATTCAATAATGAAAAGGGTTAAATTTAATACTACTTTTATTGATTTTTGAGTTATTGATGGAGAAGATTTTTGAGTTATTGATGGAGAAATTTTTTTTCCATAGGAGACGGAGGGAGTGAGTTGTGAGAGAGAGTTGGAGTTAAAAGAAGTTGTACGAGGCGTGATATAGTAGACAAGTAATTAAAAGGCTGTGTGATGGACACAAATTGAGGCTGAAAGATTCTCATATACTATATATATATATTGGATCACATCAATCACTTCACTACCTTATCCTTCCATATTTGTTTATATAGATATATACATATATATATATATTATTCATTCATTCAGGTTTTATATTACGCATTTAAGACGCATAAATTTGATGATTAATTACAGTTATATATCCAAGTTAAATTGAAGCTTCACGTGTACATGCATGCATATATATATAAGGTTCGAGCTAGCCTTCATGAAGTTGAAGGAGTCTGTATAATTTGGAACTTTTTGCAACCTACACATTGAACTCCCAATTACGATTGCATGTTGGTTTTATTAAATTTGTATGTTGGGTCAAATTCTCATTAAAAATTTCTTATTAGGTGAGTAGATTCATCCACATACTTTTTAATTCTAAAAATCGTAGGTACGAAAATTTGAAACAATTTTAATAGCGTTGATTTGTAATAGCAATTTTTAATTTGATAGTCACCCGCTTAAGATTTGAACAAGATAAATGAAATATAAACTGCAAGGATTCATTTCAATTTCTTGAAATGTTCACTAAGCAAGCTATCACTATCCGATAAATATATATTATTTTTAAATAATAGATGTAACAACAAGATAGGGTGCTAGAGAAATAAAAAAGAAGCATAGAGTGGTGTGATTCTATAATTTTATAAATATATTAATATATTAAAGCAAAATTTTAATAATTATTTTTTCTTATCAAATTTTAAAATAAAAGTTATTTTTAAAATGATACTACCTCCGGCACGTCACGCTAAAGGCAGCCACAAGAGATTCGACATGCGAATTAAAAAAGTAAAGTGTTAGAGTTTTAAAAAAGTAAGAATGATGTGTTTTAAAGCTAAAACTTTTTCATTTTTGGCAAAGTGGTCATTTTTTGAAAAATGTGACGATTTTAAGAGTAGTTGCTAATCTTATTATTAAAGTTTTATATTTTAAATAGTACTATGGTACTATTATTATATTTATTTAATTCTTTATTCAATACATCACTAATTAATTTTCATATTTTACTTTAAAAAATTTGCTATTTCAATTAATTTTTACACTTTTTCTAATTTCATCATTCCTTTAATTTTTGTAGTATTTATCATGATATTTCATATGATATGATTATAAAATACACGTTGGGTCTTAAATATATTTATTTCGATTTTTATATTTTATATATTCGAGTTTGGAAGTTACTAATATTACATGTTTAAAAGATTTTAATCTAAGATGAGTGAGAAAAAATTTCCACTAAAATTTATAACATATTTTAGAAAGATTTTTTTCAAATGTAGAATTCGAATAGTGTGTAATAATAATCTTTATATCTATTTATTTATAATGTACTTTTTTATGTCTGCTTTTATTTTTCAAATATATTTTAATTACATATTAACGACTCAAAACAATTTAGTCGAACACTTTGAACGACAATGTCTAGAGATCAACTCACTAATTTATCAGGTGATGTCACTTCGATAGCATGTCTAGCTACAATAAAACAAGTAAATGATTCAATAATTAAACAATTTAAAGATTGTTTAAAAATACTAATTAATTAAAAGATTATATGTGACCAATGAAACATACAATATTATGATCTATGATTTAACACATGAAATAAACTTCCAACGCAGACAACAAAACAACATTGCCGGATCCCAAAATCTACTAAATTTGCCATCATGATTTTTACCATATTTTAAATTTAAATTTCATTATAGTAGAATTAAATCATATATCCGCGAATATTTTAAATTTAAATTTCATTATAGTAGAATTAAATCATATATCCGCGAGGGACACAACTTAATGTGCATACAGTTGATGTGGTACGCCATGTAATTTGCGAGGGACACAACTTAGTTTTTGCTCTCCGACTAGCTTTATTAATTATGATATAATTTAATATTTATTTTATATAAAATAATAAAAAATAAAAAATTATAATAATGTATGAAATTATATGACATTGTTATATTAATCGCTAACATATTAAATTATGTGGGTGACGAGCGGTTCTATTGATTACGGTAGTCAATATTTATGATTTAGTATCTACTCCAACAATAAATACTCATAAGTTTTTGAATGATTAATAATTGAGGAGTTATTCTTCTACTAACTAAGACTAAGTTTAACGGCGCCCACCAAGGGCCGTCCGCCCATTTATGGGGTATAAAAATAAAAATAAATTACAAAGTGGTGGCTTTGGTGGGTGGGAGAGAAGGCGTCCACAGACCTTCTCCCCCCACCATTTTACCCATTTTTTTTATCCCATCTATATTACACGTGTCATTGTGTGATTGGTTCTTGTATATTTTATCATAATATTATCATAAAATTAATTTAACTTTTGTATAATATATTTAAAAAATATATAAATTATATCAAAATTCTTATTATTTTCTCCTCTATAAATAGAGACCAATTTTGGCATAAGTATTCACAATTTAGAAATCACTTCTTATTCTCCTTTCATTAACATCTTATATCTATTTTTTGTCTTCATCTTTTCAATGGATCCCAATAATCCCTACTCAAATTACCAAGATTTCATCTCTTCTCAAGGTTATTATCCTAACCTTGACAATATCCAAAACTCTGAAGAATTCCAAAATTTCAATACTAGTTTGAATTCACAATTTCCACAAAATTCCACTCAATTTCCTATCTCCGAAGATCACCAACCCACATCAAATATCTCTCCAAATTTATTTCAAAATTCTCAGCTTCCACAAACAAATACTTCAAACACTCCAAAAGCCTGGACAAGTGAAGAAGACATTATGCTTATGTCTTCATGGTGTATCATTAGTGAGAATCCAGCTATTGGAACCGATCAAAAGAGTCTCACGTTTTGGAATAGCATTTGGGAGTTGTACAAAAGGTGCGGAAGAGAAAATAAGATACCGAAGTTCGACATAAGAACTGCGGAGTCTCTAAGAGCTCGTTATAAGAGGCTTAATCAAAATGTAACAAAGTGGATTGGATGCTACAAGGAAGCTTATCGCATGCAAAAGAGCGGTTGGTCAAATAATGATATTGAAAATCATGCACAAACATTTTATGGTAGGTCTAAATTTACGCATAAAGATGTTTTTGATAAAGTGATGTGTCGTCATCCCAATTGGGAGATGAATTTGAGTGAAGATCGTACACGGTCTCGTGTGGACGATGAAGATAGCATTGAAGAAGATCGTGGCAGCTCAAAAAAATCAAGAACTGATGGAGATGATCCAACTGACTCCACTCCAGAAACTCCTCTCAGTGATGCAACAACAATCCGTCGTCCAATTGGTAGGGATAAGGCTAAAGCTAAGGCAAAAAGAAAAGGGAAAGGTACAATATCACAATCTTATGGTTTTTCCGATGAGTTCACTTCAGAACTGCGAGCAATGAGGATCACACGTGAAAAAGAAGTTGATGCAATGACCAAATTAGGAGATTTGAGGATGAAATCAACTATGCTCAATACCTTGATAGGAAAGAGTAACTTATCTCCGGATGAAGAAGCGCTAAAACATCGTCTAATGGCAGAATTGTTTCCTTAAAAAATTGTATTTTTATTTGCTAGTTCTTGTTTGTTTTTGTGATTTAATTATTGTAATTTCAATTTATGTAATTTTCACTTTTTGTGATTCTAATTGATGTGTTTATCACATGTGTTTGTTACTTTAATTGATGTGTTTGTCACATGTGTTTGTTACTTTATTCACATGCCTATGACATTTGCTACTTTATTCACATGCCTATGAAATTTGCTACTTAATTATTATGTTTGTCACTTTATTCACTCACATGCATATAAGGGTATGTTACATCAAATTGAATCCGACATACCTATGACATTGTGACAACTCAAATAGATAAGCTTTAATTGTAGACCACAACTTTATTCACATGCATATGACAACTTGACCATAGTTTTATTCAAGTGAATCTGACATGCCTATGACATTGTGACAACTCAAATTGATAAGTTTTAAATGTAGACCACAACTTTATTCACATGCACATGACAACTTGACCATAGCTTTATTCAAGTGAATCCGACAACTTATGCAAACTCACATGTGTATGTTACATGACTTTAATTTCGCAAAGAATCAAATTATGGCATAACTTGACACTATATGTATTGTTGAACTTTCTAACATTGCAATACATCTAGCATTTAATTCTTTTCTTTCACATCTAGCAATAATGTCACATGTGTATTGATGAACTTTGAACTTGACCATAGCTTTATTCAAGTGCATCCGACAACTTTATTCACATGGGTTTGTTACTTTATTCACATGGGTTTGTTACTTTATTCACATGCGTGGGAAGAAATGTGTATTGATGAACTTTGAACTTGACCATAGCTTTATTCAAGTGCAGTCGACAACTTATGCAGACTCACATGCGTATGTTACATCACTTTAATTTTGCAAAGAATCAAATTATGGCATAACTTGACACTATATGTATTGATGAACTTTCTAACATTGCAATACATCTAGCATTTGATTCTTTTCTTTCACATCTTCAAACTCCTCAAAAAAAATGTCATCAAGTTCCAATTTTGATTCCAACTTCATCGAATTTGATGAGTGGGAAGAACGTATTGTTGATCAAAATAAAAAGGTTGATCGCATTGTCGAAGATGTACTCTTTCGTATTCCAACTCTATACATTCAACCTACAGATCACTCTTCTAGAGCAACTAGACGATATATTGAACGTGTACGTGAGAAGGGCCATGATAGTGTGTACGAGCAATACTTTTCAGCCAATCCAATCTACCCTCCAGAAATTTTTCGTAGAAGGTTTCGCATGCAAAAGCACTTGTTCGAGCGTATAATGAATAAGGTGGTTGCTTCAGATGAATTTTTCCAACAAAATCGTGATGCTACTGGACGTTTAGGTATGTCTTCGATTCAAAAATGTACTGCAGCTATAAGGGTGTTGGCCTATGGAACTGCAGCTGATTTGCATGATGAATAC